>CATIWR010114684.1:0-11924 GCA_949677035.1 Omphalea diandra
TATATATATATATATATATATATATATATATATATATATATATATATTAGAGATAAATAGTTATTTTTTATAAAATAAACTTTAAATGTTAAAGTATCTTGAACATGGCTTTTCCTAATATGATTAGTAAAATAAGTCAAAAATTTATTTGTTCTAATTTGGTTAGAATAAATAATGAGAATTGCTCTAATTATATTTTAATTAGGCAGATAATTTGAGTTGTTAAAAGTCCTATCCTACCTAAATTATAAGTTTCCAAATTAAGCAACGATTAATATTAAACTAAAATATTAGCTAGAATTATTCTAGATTTTATTTAGTTTAATTATGAATTTGAATGCTTTAATCCAAGAAAATTAACAAAAGACCTTCTCAGTTTAATATGGAATTTTAAGAATTTTATATTCTAATTTGATTAGGATAATGAAATAATTTTTTTTTCATTCATAATAGAATCAGGAAAAGAGTTTTTCATATTCTATAAGGATTTTGATGAACAAGTATTTAATTTAATTATTTTGTAATTTGAATATAAGTATAAAATGCAATTTTGATGTGATTAAAAGATTAGGATATTCTTTATTTTAGCTGCTTGTGTTGGTCACATTTTGGTCAACTTTGGTTTTAGAGAGAATTGTTCTCCTAGGATTGAACTCATGTGTTCGAAGAGCTATTTTTTAAATGTTTTGGGGCTGCTATATGTGTACGTTTGGGCTGTTTGGTTCAAAATATGATATGAAATAAAGAGAAATGTTTTCTTGTTTAAATCATTTTCGAGTTCAAATTTCTCTGTACTCATATTTTAAAAAAGTTAATTATTCTGTTTTGATCAACTGATTTGTTTTTTTCGTGCCACTTTAGAGCTGGGAGATGAGAATTATATGAAAAAGTTTTGAGATGATGCATATTCATCAAATGACTGCAAATTTATATGGTATGGCTCATTCCCTACTAAGATAAGGTTATGTTCCTTCTTATTATGTAAGTAATTCTTGCTTGTTATTGAACATTTTTGGTATTATTTTTACGGTTATACACATATCAGTTGGCATGCATGTGTCCATAATGTTTGTCTTTTGATAATTCTTCCAATGATATTTTTGCATCAATGAATCTTTGTCGATTAATAGTAATTTCTGAGAATTTATTTAAAAATATTTATAATTTATTTTTTATTATTACTACCATTGGTACAATTTGCTAATTATATATATATATGCTTCAAATCATATGCTTCTTTATGGTAAAATTTTTTTAAGAAACAATGAAGTTTTGAAGTACAAAACAAGATAAGGATTTGAAGAAAGATGAAAAAGGTGTTAAATAAGATAAACTTTCTTAAATTGCATAACTTAAGGCAAAAATATATTATTATTGTTTTATTGATAACAAACACCTAGTCAGAACTATTAATATATGCCCTTAAGCCAATCAATTGGTAGTATATGTAGTAGATAATATTCCTATAATATGTGATATTCTAAATATTGGCTACTTTTTTTTTAGAACATATAACTTGTCTCATAAATTATAATGAACTATGCAAAGGTAGTTATAATGAGTTATCATTATAAGATACCAATTATATCAAAATACTATTCCTAAACTATTTCTGGTTAAGGTTCTACAAAACTAGATATTGATAGAGTTGCAAGACTAGTACATATTATCTTTTTTCTTTGATGGCCATGGAAGAAACTAAAATCATAAGTTGAAATATGCAAAAAACTTAGGACTAGCATATAAGTGCTTCTTAAAGAATATGTTAATTGAATAACTCACTAAGAGATGACCATTTAGAACAATGTTTGTATATTATAGTTCACTTTTATAAATAAGGTATAAGTAGTCCTTCGACTATAGATCTTCATAACGTCTCATTAAAGAGTAATTATGATTTGTTTTATTACTTCCATTATCCATACTCAGTAGCTCTAAAATTATATTTTAGGTATAGTATGAACTTAATGGAAGAAATTAAAAGTTAAGTAAGGATTTAATGACCTAAGCATTTAGGAAATGTCTCATTTATTCTTTCTAGTATTAACTATAAAGTGTTTGGCTAAAACATAATGACTAGTCAAAAGATTGTCTTCCAAGTTAATTATTAAAGTTAATAACTAGTGAATGAACTAAACAAGGTCATACTTATAAAGTAGACATGTATATATACTATTTTTCATTAGGACATTAATCAATAAAAGGATCGAGTTACAACATTAACCTATTTGTTGAATGATAATATTAAATCACTTTGATCATTTTAACCATTGAGTGGTCATGATATGATGCTAAACACCAATTTTAATCTTTAAATATGAGTGATTAATTAGAGAATTAATAATAAATTAAAGTGTTTAATTTAAATTGAAATTAAGTATGAACTTAATTGAAAGTTACTTTGCTAGTTTTTAAACCTAATTATAAGTATTTAAAGTATAAGGACTAAATTATAAGTTAGTCATAATAGGTGACTAACCTAGTAGGATTAAGATGAAAAATATGCCTTATATAAAGAAAGCAAGGATGGCTACTTTAGTAGTTGAAGAATCTATGTAGGCATTACCTTTTGCCTAAACATCTTTCTGTCTCCCTAAAACCTTAGTAAGATCATTGTAGTCATTATATGGGGATTCCTTCTATTCAAAATCCTATATTTTAGCTAAATCTCATGCAAAACATACATAACAAAATTTAAAATTTTAATTCCTATAATATCATCTCATTGAATTCATATTATGATTAAACTAATTAATAGTTATAGAGATTACCTCAAGTTATGTCTAAAACTCTTTCTTTTTCAACACTCATTGTTAGGTTTTGACAAGCCATAATTGTCCATATGTCCAAACTCTAATTATATCTATTTGAATAAGAAAGAAAGAACCAAGAGAACACTTTAGGCCTAATACATAAAGGAAATGGGAAAAAAGGGCTAACTTGAGTTTGCTAGTGTCTTTTAAGGTTAACTCTTAACTTAGGTTACCTTGTTAACTTCCTCTATATAAGAAGCACTAAAGCCTTAATTTTCATTAGAGGAATTCAACCTAGATGCCCAATTTTATTTTTGTCCTTAGACTAATTAAGTACTTATGACTAAGTCCTTAATTATGAAACATACTTTCCAATTGAGTCCATACTTAACTATTTTAATCTTTCCTTATTATTCTTTTGTGCATGACCCTTTAGACTTCTTAATTTGATAATATATATGAGTTATAGCTCTAAATACTAAATTTTTAGAATTATATAAATTAAATACTTTAATTTATCATCAATTCATTAATTGTTTGACCTTACATTTAATGATCATAAATTGGTGCTTAGCTTACATATCATGAAAAATAAAAAAGTTAGGAATGATCAAGGTACCTCAATCATATATCATTGGGAAAACTTGTAATTAACATACTTGTAGACATTATTTCTACACTGAAGGATGGTTAAAGTTACGAACCTAATGATGATAGGTTATTATATGTCCTTTGAAAGATAGAGGGATAGATTTGAACACTTGGAAAGTTGAATGGTCAAATTTCATCATTTAAACACTTAGGTATTTCCTTAGTTATTGAGAATAAGAGTTCACATTTATGCAAATGATAAAAGGATCTACACAAATACCTGTATATCCATATAAATGATTTATGAATCTGTTGGACACTAAGAATTTCAAATAGAAAATCCCATTTTTTGCATGAGATTCTTTTAATCTCTCAACCATTGTACCCATAAATGAAGAAGAGCCTTTCCTTTTTAGAGAGATAAATGGTTCTATTAAAAAAATAGGGATGTACTAGAAATGGAACCAAGCTTAAGTAAGGAAGAAAAAGAGAAAACACTATTCATTAATCATCTTTTTACCATCAAACTTTTCTCTCAAACTTATAAAGCCATAAATTCCATGACTAAGCTATTTTTACCATAAACCCAATCCTTTTCTCATTAAAATCACTTACAAATGACCATTAAACACATATCAATTAATTTTCCTTAATTCTATCTTTCACAAAAAATATATACTCCTTTTCTTAATTATTTTCCACTACCTTGAGTTAATCTAAAGCATCCTTAAACTATGAAGGCCTCCTTAGAACTTAAAGAACTTGTGTTTCTTATGATAAAGGTCTAAAACCAAAGAAAACCTATTCATGGTGTTTTCGTGATTAAGATTATTTCCTTCAACTTTTTTTTAGTGTTCATTTCCATTCTAAAGCTTCTACAAACTATTTCATACTAAAGGTAGCATATAAGGGTCAAGTTAAGGCTTAGACTTTTTCTTTCTCTTCTTTTTTTTCGTTTTGTTATTCCATTGGTTTTACGCTTTATTTTTTGAAGGTTTCTTTTTTTGGAAACAACTTGCATAGATGATGAATGAAGTTGCATAGATTATTCTTGATACATGTAGATAATCTATTTATGAAGAAAAAATTTCATTTTAAGCATTCATGAATCATGACCTATAGTTAATATAAACTACTTATGTTTCATGCATATTTAGTGTTTATGATGAATTAATAAGGATGTGCATATCATGGTTATGTATGTGATCAAGTGTTAATTATACAATATATTGTGATCATATAGATCTAGTGTTTATAGAAGTTACATACATTAATCTATTATGCACTTGGCTTTTATCATAATGTTTAATAAGTTTATGCATATATCTTTTTATGTTATGAATACTTCATTCTTGGATGACAAGTTAGGTTTAGGATGATCTATGTGGATGACAAAAGTATTTGTATAGATGAAACAATTGATCATATATCCTCTCCATGAACATCTTTTTTTAAACTATCTTAGTACATTTTTATATATATAGGTAATCTTTATAAATCATATTAAGCTTGCATAAATTGAAAGTTGACCAGTGTGAATGTTTTCTTTTTTATACAAAGTACTTTGTCCAAGGGAAAATTATTTTATACATTTATTTGTCCTTTGATTTATCCTTTTGAATACTAACTTAGATTTTTTTTTTATTTTGATGATTAATGTAGGAAAGATTTTCTATAGTTTCATTCCTTTTATGTTTTGATTTTAATATAATTTTCCCTAGTTGGTTAAAATGTAGCCGCATGCATTTTTTGTTGTATTTAATTTCCTTTCCTTATCATTCTATTTGTGGATGCTTGCATGATTATATAGTGATTTTGCTTGATAGATGTTTTAAGTTAATAATGGGGCTTAATTAATAAATTGGCAACTAAAATAAATCATAGCTTAATAGGAGGCCAGCCTAATGTTTGAGCATCCCAAGGGAAATTACACCTTCTTTGAAATATACCCAATAAATGAACCCATCTTTAAAGGGATAACATAATCATCTAGATTTTCTAATCACACTAAGTGGTGATTCCTTCTTTTCAAAGTTGTACCAATGTAAGACTTTGAACCTTTTGATCCCTTGATGGTTGAGAAAGTTTGTATTCTCAAGAAGTTTTAAGAAGGTGTCATCCCAAGGAGCCATAAAGGGCTGTGATGTTTGTATATGCCCTAAAGCCAAGATGTTGGAATAAGGATCTACAAGACATTATTCATACTATATGAGTTAAAAATATTTTGGTTCTTGATCTTTTAGCTTTTCCATAGCTTTATGGAAGTAAGTTACTTTACATATCATAATATATTAAATGCTTTAACATGAAGTCCAAAGAGTTCATACACTTTAGAGAGGTATTTATAAGGAATTATAACTATAAGAACTTATTCCATCAAAGTGTCAAGACTGAACATTAACAGAGCTATGAGAGTGGTACATATTATATTCCTTACTTGAGGGTCGAGTAAGTTATCAATCTTATAGATATAAGCTTATGAGATACTTAATACTAATATATAAATGTTTATTAAGGGATAAGTTCACTCAATGTCCTACTTGGAAATTCTATATGGAGAATTACCTATATTTCTATGGAAATATCTTGTAGGAGTAGTATAAGTGATCATTATGACTCAAATACTATACTCTTATCATAGGAGTGTTATGCTTTGATTTATGACATCATTGTCCTTGAGGTGTAAGCATAAGATTTTAGACCTCTGGATGCAAAACTTGATGATGAAAATCACTAAACCTATCCCCAAAATGGAAGAGAAATTACCAAAGAAAAAGATGAAAAGCCTTAGAAAACCTTAGAGAAATACAAAACTAAGCCTAAGACCAAACCTAAAAGCAATTTGCTAAGGTTGAAGAGTTGTACAACCCATCAAGTAGGGTTGTGTAAAACATAAACTAAGGTTGTACAACCATGAATAAGGCTATATAAACCAACCTCAAACCCTAGCTGTGAGAACTTTTTAGAAATAGTTCCCTATTAACCCCAAGGCTACACAACCGTAACAACGGGATGTACAACCCATTTTAGGTTGTACAACCTACATACAAACACTAATTCTAGGAGGTTCATCTCCTTTTTATGATTAACATGTCCATGGTACAACTAGAACCATTTCTGGCCTTGTACACTTATCCATTATCTATAAATATCCCCTTAATTGAAGAGGAAGAAAAAGGTTTGGACAACCTTAAGGTTACTCTGCTAAAATCCACTCTTAAACACCCTTCAAACACATAAAACCTAAAACCTACCTGATCCTGACTCATTCTAAGGTAGAACTAAGTCTTTACTCTTCATTTTTGTGCATTCCTTAAGCATTTTGGAGGAAAATATTGAATTTGTGAGCCTCTATGGGCACAAAAATAGACAAAGGCATCCATGAACCCTTTTTTCCCCCCCTTTCTTCTTCCCCTTCTTTTATGTTCTTATTTTCAAAACCTAGGAAGTAAGGACTGTACAACTTTGACTGTAGGTTATACAACCCAGTTTGTATGGTTGTCAATTTTGTAATGAAGGGGCTTTCTTCCCCAACACGAATTTCATCTTTTCCAAACCCTCTTTTTACTATTCCAGTAATAGAATGGGGGGAGGTTAAACATCTAAGGATCCCTATTCATCTCAAAAAATGGGAATTGGGAGGGCTTTTTAAGTTTTTCACCACTTCTTTTCATATAATGCTCTATCCACTTTTGTTTGTGATTTGGTATTCTAGTTGTGATTTTGTTTTCAATCTTTTCAGGCAACTTCTTTTCATATAATGCTCCATCCACTTTTGTTTGTGATTTGGTATTCTGGTTGTGATTTTGTTTTCAATCTAGGCCATTTCTTTTCATATAATGCTCTATGCCCTTTTGCAAGTTTTAATTCATGTTGGAAAAATGTCAATAGTGTTTTGGTTATATGATTCCCCTTTTTGATTTGCATTCTAACCCTCTTTTATGGTTAGTAGTGCTATGGATGCCATACTCTTTTAAAGCTTTATAGGATTATGATTCATCAGCCCTAGGATCCCTCTTGTGATAAGTTTTTGCCTTTGGCCACTCCACATCCTCCAAATGCCTTGCATCGTATGTTCACCTCTTTTCATGTTCATGATTAATGTATTTTTATTTTGTGTGCTTGTTTGATAGTTATATAGGGATGTGATGTTATAGACTTAGATGCATACCTAGGCACCTTTTGTATGAGAGCAATGGTATTATATGTTATATTCATTCTTTATGCTTTAAGCTTATTTGGTTTGCCTTATGTGTATTTCATTTACTAACTTGTCCCTTTTGGTGCAGGTTTTTACTTGAGTTAGACCATGAATTTGGTCTCGATTATCATCCTATATTGATTATGGGTGATCATGCCTGTGTGGATGAGTGCATACCTCCCCTTTGCCATGATGTAAGACCTTCACTCCCTCTTTGATATTTGAATATGGAGGAATGGAAGATAATACATGCTTATTCACTTAGTCATGATGCATAACCCCCTACCCCCCATTTGCATTGATGATTTAATTTGCTTAATTGAACCATATTTAGATGTATGATTAGGGGCATTAATTAGACTAATCGATAACTCGGTTAAAATATTAAAATTGAACCAAAGATGCCCGAAGGTTAAATCCCAATATCTACGTGGTTTGTGGTGCCTAACCTCTTCTTCAAGTCGTATCTAATTTCTGAACTCAATCTATGATAGGGTGAAAATGAAGTGGGCCTTCTAATTAACTTATATTAGGTTTATGTTTTTACTTCTTTAGTTTCTTATCTCGACCAAAGTTGGGTGGTGACTTCACATTTCACCTAGGGATGGTACCAATGTATTGTCTTGCCTTGGTTCCCCATTAGCCATAACTTTGAAAAAAGGGCTTCTATTTTGCGTGAGCCTCAAGGATCACCCATTGATCCAAATTGTATACCATGATTAAGGGTTATTACTAAGGTATGACCCCCAACCTCTCGATTCCCTAGTGATTAATAAAGGTAGGAGTCACAAGTAAGATTCCATTTGTTCGAGCGTGAACACAAAACTCGATGTGCTCATAGTGGCTACTTCACTGGTGACTCAAAATTGACTTTGCATTTGATCACTAGTTCACTTTTTGCATTTTAAGCTAGTTATTGGTTAAGTTCATTACATTCATGCAGTCTCCACACTTCACCACGTGTTCTAGGTGCCTTTGATAAGTTAATGGTTCTGCAAACTTAAAACTTAAGCTCCATTCTGGCTTAGGAGACTGTGAAGAGGATTCATCACCAATAATATCTTAGAATAGGTCACCCTTTTTTGTTTGCATTCCTTATTCAAAGAAGAGTGAAAACCCTCAAAGAACATGGTTAGGTATCCCTAATGTAAGTATAAATGTCACCCCCCTTTTGATGTAATTATCCACCATGTATAAATACTTATGTACTTCCCTTTCCCCACTATGTAAATAATTTTCATGTACATCCCTCCCTTGTTAAAGGGATTTCATTCCCTGCTTGTACATACTTCTTTAAGCAATGTAAAAAGTTTTTTTTTTTTCTTTTAGTACCTTTGCATATATGTTCTTTCAAGACTTTAAACTCCTTTTGATTTGAGGTAACCCCACATGTTCCATGCCCCATGATGGTATAAGAATGAGACCTCACCTAAGAAAGAGCCACTTGACCTCACATATGAGAGAAATAAGTTTAGAAGGATCTTATAAAAAGTGATTTATGCATAATATATGTATATGAACTGATTATCTATTCATGCATCATACTAATAATAACCCTTATCTTGTAACCATCATATCTCCATCCAAACCCTTGTGGAAGAGAAGGGGCAATCAACTTGCTAAAAAGAGAAATACTCCAAGTTTGAGCCCAAAAGTCAACCCAATCATGGAACCAACCATACCACTAAAAATTTTGGAAAAGATGACGGCCAATTTCAACCACAATTCGATAAAGAGGATTATTGTGCCAGTGAATAAGCATGTCAATAAGATTCTAAAAAAGGGGGAGACCTCTGCTAATAAGATTGATAAATGGAAAGCACTAATAGAAGCAACATAACCTGTGGTGATTGATGATGATATATTTGGGATGAAAAAATTCCATGAAAGCAAGCTTGTTAAGGAAGTGGGAAGTACTATAATGTTTATTAAAGGGGCTTTAACTAGTATTGGCATCAAAATTAAAGGAATGTTGGTTAAGAATTTTGAAGACCTTTGAGAAGTGGGTTTGCAAATTAAAGAGTTAGAGTTTAATTGAGAAGATAGTTTGGGGGAAGGAGAAATACACCATCTCAACCTCAAATTGAGGGAAACAAGATGATGCAAACAGCCAAGGCTAAAGCAAAGGATCCATTTCAACTTCAAGGCCCAATTATAAAAGGAAGGCTAAAGAAGTTTAAGGATATAATTGGAGCATTCATGCAATAAGGAGTTACACTTGGATTAGCCCAAGAAGAGCAAAGGATGCGTGAAGCCCAATTAAAAGCTGATGAGAGCTTAAACTCTTCAAATGGAGGACTTAACTTAATACAATGGAGTCCAACTTGTGGAGAGCACCCAAGCACAACCCAATTCGTCCAAGGCATGTAAAAAGAAGCCCAAGAAATGTAAAAGGAAGCCCAAGTCATGTAAGTAAGGAAATAAGGCCCAAAGTCAAAGATTCTTGCCAGATTTCCTTAATTGGCAATATTTCCTAATGCGATTAGGATTTCCTCATTAGGCTGATTCCTTTTCCTTTTCTATTTAGGAAGAGTTGTTCTTTAGTTAGGAAAGTATCTTGGTCTAATCTTGTTGACCAATCATAATATTTCTTTAGTTTTCCTATTTAGTTTAGGATTGCCTTTTCCTTATTACATTAGAAAATATTGAATTCTGTTAGGGAATGTAAACCAAATCCTAATTGGGTTTCGATTAAGCATTGTAAGGCTATAAAAACCCCTCATATTCTACTAAAGAGGAATTAAATCAATATTATTTTTGTTAGCAATTTTGCTTGTGAGATTAAATTCTCTTATTGAGTTCTTAAGTGGGCGTGGTGAGAATGTTGAGTGAAGGCTTAATAATTTCACAAACTTGTTAATTCTGATCTTAAATTGGCTTAGTTGATTTAGGATTTGGGTTAACACAACTTTGAATCTTTATAACTTAGGTTGCTAGAAACAAGTTTTGTAGAGGTCTAGTTGAGATTTGAAGATCAAAACTCCAATACTTGTTTTGATAGATCTGGGCAACTATTCTTTAACATACGGGTATGGATCAATCTAACCTTGTTCGTATCATTTGGTATCAGAGCTAAGGCTTCAAATCAAGTAAGTTATCTCCAAAATTCATTGTTCTTTGTGTTCTTATTGTTTTTGCATCAAATCAGGTCCTATCTCCTTCATAGGGCTCTAATTCTGTTTGTTTTTGTTCTATCTTGTTCTATTCTATTTTTCTTTGATTTCTATCTTTAAATTAGTGTGTTTCATCATACAAAAATGTGCTTGCATCATTAGAATCTAATTGGAACATATTGCTTTTCAAAATTTCCTTAAAACAAAAAAAATTGTGAATTGAGCAATTCTAGCACCAATTATGTTCCACTTGTTCAATTGAGTTCCAATCTCTTTGTTTTCACTTTCCATCATTAAATTAGTTTGATTCATCATCCCATATCAAATTTTGTCAAAAAATTCCAAAAAAATCGCATACTTTTGTAAAATTTCCTTAAACTAAGGAACTTTGCAAATCTTTGATTTCTTGTTTTTCTTCCATCCAGATTCAAATTTCTTCATCAATTAACCTTCTGTATCCTTAATTGCAGAATTAAAGTGTTTGATTCAAGAAATTCCTTGAAATTTGGAAGTTTACCAAAATTTCCTTAAATTAAGGAAACTTGATTTTTAGCTTATTTCTTGCAATTTCTTCATTTTTTCTGATTCCAATTTGTTTCTTTTTGTGTCTAAACACTTTGTTGATGATTCTTGAGTGTTTAGGGCTGAACCACATCATTCAAATTCAAGAGGAAGATGAAATTATGAATTTGCCTCTAATCTTACTCCATTCAGCTTCTACTTTTGATTTTGCATGGTTTTTGAGTTGTTCTTTGTAATTCTTTCAATTTCAATTATGTTTTAAGCTTCCAAAGTAAAAAAAAAAAGTGAAAAAAAATAGAAAGAAAAAAATAAAAAGTCAAAAAAAAAAAAAAAAGAGGAAGAAAGAAAAGAAAGAAATTTTTTACCAAAAGAAGCTGATTTCAATTCTTTGATTTGCATTCAGCCTAACTTTAATTTTCCTTCAATTTTGAGTTCAAAACACTACCTTGCAACTTCTAACTTCTTTTTGATCTTTAAATTGCAATTAGTTCTTTAGAAATTTGTTTTTGCAACCAATTGTGTTATTTTTAAATACTTTATTTTCTAAGTGTCTTAAGATTAGTTTTTTACTTGTTTGTATTTGGTTTAAGCTTAATTTGACATAAAGTAACCTTAGTCCTAAAAGAATTAAAGAAAAGAAACTTGAGACGTAAAAGGCAAGAGTGGTGAGCTTAAAAGAGGGTAAAAGCCTATTTTGAGATAAACACAAGTGTGAGTGCTATCTTTTGAGTGTAAACACGTGTG
>CATIWR010114688.1:0-36657 GCA_949677035.1 Omphalea diandra
TTGTGTTAGCCTAGAAAACACTTTGTTGTAAGGTTGTGTGTTAGCCATTAAAACACAAGTTGTAATAAGTTGGGCGTGAGCTTGAAAACACCATTGATTTAGTGAAATACCCAATTGAGTGATTGGGGAGTGGACGTAGGGTTAGTTTTGCACGAACCACTATAAAATCCTTGTGTCTTCATTGTTCTTTCTTCTTCTCTTCATCTCTGTTTTAAAATTTTTATTCACCAATTCAACCCCCCTTCTTGGTGCCTAGGGACAACAAAATGAACTTTCAACAAATCATCAGGTGCGTTATTCCCTTCATGTCTTTTGTTTCTCTTTTTGGTAAATTCGTTGTTAAACTTAAGCCCCAAAATATGGGGCTAAAGTTTATTGACATAATGTTTTCGTCGGTAAATTACTGACAATATTTTATCGGTAATCGATCACTTGATTTTAAAATATATTTTCACTTGTATTTCATTATTAATTTGACGGTATTTACAGATAGACATTTATCTATCAGTAAATTTCATCGATATTTTTATTTTTTCTTATAGTGTTTAGATGTTTTTACCAATGATTAGATCTTTGAGATGATCTTTAGAACACCTCCAATCTTTAGAGATTCTTGAGTTTGGTTCTTTTC
Source organism: Omphalea diandra (assembly GCA_949677035.1). Lineage (NCBI taxonomy): Eukaryota > Viridiplantae > Streptophyta > Magnoliopsida > Malpighiales > Euphorbiaceae > Omphalea > Omphalea diandra. Next base: position 632 of record CATIWR010114688.1, read on the forward strand.
TTGTTGGGTTAAGCTTGATCTTCGTCTTGTGATGGCTCATGATTTTCAAAATCCATCACATTTTCCTTGGGTGTTGAATTTAGTTTCAACTTCTCAAAGTCACCTATAAGATCATCAATAAAAAAAACCTTTTCCAAATCAAGTTTACTAGACTCATCAAATACAACTTTCATAGACTTTTTAACAACCATAAAGTTCTTGTTAAAGACCTTATAAGCTTTGCTAAAGGTGGAATAGCCAAGAAAAATGTCTTTATCAATTTTAAGGTAAATTTTCTAAGGTTGTCCTTGGTATTAAGAATGTAGCATTTGCAACTAAATACTTTAAGGTATGAAATCTTAGGTCTTCTACTATTTCATAACTCATAAAAGGCTTTATTCAAAATGGGACTTTTAAAACATGATTTACAATATAACATGCAATATTGATGGCTTTGGCCTAAAAGTAATTAGATAAAGAGTGCTCATTGAGCATGGTTCATGACATCTTTATCAATGTCATATTTTTCCTTTGTATAATACATTTTGTTATTGTTGGACTAGGTTGGTTAAACCTATGTCATAACCTCTTTTGATCTTGACAATATAGATTGATTAGTTTTAATGCTTTGTTCAAGTATTGATTTGCAGTTTATAAGAGTTATTTTCATTGGAAATTGATGGAAGTTAAAATCTCCATCTTTTAGAAGAACATCTAAATTCACGGTCGGTATCCCCTGAATCATGATCGCGACATTGCTATAAGAATGGATGGAGTTAGGCCAGAAGAATTTGCGAGCGAATTCACAACCACACTCAATCGAACGAGCCTTGGTTGAATCACAGAGGAATTCGCGATGGCATTCACGTCTGAGGTCATGATCGCAAATTTTATAGTGACAAAAGAAGGAACCAAAGCCACAACCATAGCACGTCAAGTGTCTAAGGCAACCGTTGGAAATAAAAAATTATGAAAAGAAAGGTTTGGTCGTGATCGCGACTTAGGAAAGTGAAGTTTCCTTACTAAACAGAAGAATTTACGGTCTCAATTGTGCCTAAGTCAAAGCTAACCCATGATCGTGACTTTTAAGCGGTAGGTTGAACACAACGACTATATTTCTTAGACAACCAATGAATGAAGGACATATGGACTAGCCGTTAGACACAAAATAGGGTTCTCTATTGCGATTTTGAGCTTCTCAGTGCAAATAAAAAATTTGCGACTGCGAAATGAGAGTAGCGATCACGACTTTTGCCTGACAAACATTTATTGCAAAATCTGCCAAGCATAACTTGGAGATTTGGGGATAGTTTTTTAACAATATCTCTTTGGTGGATATGGGCTATAAACACTCCACTAAACTGATGTAAATGCAAGAGAATTGAATTAATTATAATGAAACTCTTGTCAACTTGCTACTCATTCTTTTACTCTTATTTATATGTTGTTGATTGTTTGATGCGAGCAATAAACACCTTTGTAAGTAGGTTGAGAGTTAGCCTAGATTCTAAAACTCTTGTAAGAGGTTGAAGTGCGAGCCTATCCAAAACACTTATGAGAGGTTTTTGTGTGAGTCTAAAAACACAAGGTTGTAAGGGTTTTGTGTGATCCGTAAAACATAAGTTGTATAAGTTTGGTGTGAGCTTAAAAACACCAATTCAGTTGAGTGGAATATCCAATTGTGTAAAATTAGGAAATGGACATAGGGTTTGTTAACACCTGAACCACTATAAACCTTTTGTGTTGATTTTTTTCTTCTCCTTCTTCACTTCCTAAACACTTTAACTTTCTTTTTAATTTTTAATTAGCCACCAATTCAACCCTACCTTCATAGTGCACTAGGCCAATAAGTGTTATCAGAGCCAAGTCTCACTGTAAAGCTTAATTGTGTGAGTAAAGATCATGGCACAAGAAGAAATCCACACTCACCTCAAGCCATATTTCGATGGAGCAAACTATACTCATTGGAAGTATAGGATGAAAATCTATCTAGATAGTGATATGATAGACTTCTGGGATATTGTTGCAAAGGAGTGGAAGCCACTTAACAAAGTGGTGGATGAAAGTGAGGAGTTGATCCCTAGAGAGGAGTGAGTTGAAGCACATAGGAGATCCAATGGCAAAAATAATAGAGCCATGGCAATCCTTTTAAGTTCTCTCTCAATAGAAGAAATTGGAAGGGTCCAACATTGCCTAACTACTCATGGCATTTGGAAGGCCTTGAAGAAGTATCATGAGGGCACCATTTTGGTGAAATCTTAACGACTTGAGATGTATGTGACAGAGTGAGAGCAATTTATGATGAAGGAGGAAGAAAGCATCACAGATATGACAAATAGACTTTTTGTAATCGTTACCAACATAAAGAAGTTTGGGAGAATAAGTATCATGAGGGCACCATTTTGGTGAAATCTTAATGACTTGAGATGTATGTGACAGAGTGAGAGCAATTTATGATGAAGGAGGAAGAAAGCATCACAGATATGACAAATAGACTTTTTGCAATCGTCACCAACATAAAGAAGTTTGGGAGAATTCTCACCAATCATGAGGTAAATTCTAAAATTCTAAAATCTCTACCTCTTGAAATATTCAGTGTAAGAGTGTGTAGTATCCAAGAGTCAAACTCAGAGATAGGGGATGTCCTAATAGGCAAACTTTTAACTCATGAATTGGCCATAAAAAAGGATGAAGAAATGAAAAGAATGATAAGTCAAGGAGAGAAATCTAAAAAATCAGAAAGGAGGACCTTGGCACTCAAGTCTTTATCAAAGGAGAAGGAAATAGAAGTAGCCTTAAGTGAAGAGGAAAGTGACAAGGAGGAGGAGGAGCTTGCAATGCTTTCAAGAAGAACTAAGGAGTTGATTAAAAGAAGGAAAGAAAGAAGGAACTTCAAGAAATCAACTTCAACTCCCATAAAAAGATCAAATGATGTCACTTGCTATGAATGTGGCAAGCAAGACCACATCAAATATGATTGCCCTAAGTTGAATAAGAAGAAGAAAAGGGACAAAGAAAAAAGAAAAAGCTTCAAAGCCACTTAGGATGATAGTTTAAATGAAGAAGATGAAGAGGAAGAGGTTGCAAACCTTTGCTTCATGGCTCAAGAGGATTCATCTATTAAGGTAAGCTCTTCAACTCACTCTTATTCTGAATTTGGTGAATTAGATGATATGGATGATAAGCTTTTAGAAGCTCTCACCATGAAATGTGGCAAGTATAAGTCAAAAATAAAAACTTACAAGAAGAAGTGCACTAAATTAGAGGGTGAATTCAAATATCTAAATAGTTTTGTAAGTGAATTAAAGGCTTCAAATGAAGAACTCAAGAAGTCTATAGAGAATCTATCCAAATCATTATCATATCTAACTTCATTAAGAAAGGAAAATGACTCTTTGAAATATGAAGTCGTTAAGCTTAGAAACTCTATATCTATGGTCCACAAGGCAAGAAACCTTTGGATATACTTATTGTATCACAAATACGTCCCTTAGTTAGGCATGGTTTAGGCTTCAATAGAGCCTTTTCTTTGACACCTTTACTCACAACATTCATCAAGGCCTGAACACCTAAAACTTCAAGTATTGAGGTTGTTAGAAAGAAAAGTGCTCAAATCACTAAACCACCAATGCCTAAGGGCAATGGAAAGGTACAACAAGGCCCTAAGCCTATTTTTAAAAAGGCCAACCATGTATAAATGTATAATAAAAGGCATGCTCATTCAAACACATGCAAAAAATTAAGTCCTACACCCATTCATACGTGTTCATGCTCACACTAACATCATGTTGATACGAGGAAATCCCTTACTCATACTAAGGTAATGCATTAGAGAAACACACATAGTTCTAAACGCCAATGCCACTATTGCATGAAATATGGACACATAAATGTTTATTTCTACATTAGGAAGGCACACCTTAAGTTGGAGGATCTTTCAAAACCTAACCCCCTAGGACCCAAGTATGTTTTAGTACCAAAGCAAAGATGATTTACTTGTGTTGTGTAGGGGTGTTTGGCAGCCACCAATGAATTAAACGATTGGCATGTGGATAACAGATGCTTAAAGCACATGACGGGTAACAGGAAGCTATTCATGGTCTTAAAAGAAAATAAGGGGGGCAATGTCAAATATAAGGTAATTGAAATTGAGACCATCAGTAAGAATGGTTGTTCTTTGATTAATGATGTTTTACTTATTGATAGCTTACAACATAACTTGCTTAATGTAAGTCAATTATGTGACAAAGGTAATAAAGTCACCTTTGACCTTAGAGAATGTCAAGTTACCATTTTTATAGATAAACAGACAGTTTTCAAGGGTGAAAGGAAGGGCAATACCTACCTAATTGATTTAGACAATTTGGCTAACCAATCCTTTAAGTGTCTTATGTCTCTTAGTAATGAAGCTTAGCTATGGCATATAAGACTTGGACATGCTAGCATGGAGCTTTTGCAAAGCTTATCAAAGGGAAAGCTAGTGAAAGGTCTTCCTAAGCTAAGATTATGTAGAGACAAGTCATGTGGTCCTTGCCAAATAGGGAAGCAACATCAATCTTCCTTCAAAGCAAAGAATATTGTAAGTAATCTAGACCTCTTTAATTAATTCATATGGACTTGATAGGACTAATTAGGAGTGCTAGCTTAGGTGAAAAATATTATACACTAGTCCTAGTTGATGATTATTCTAGGTTTACTTAGGTTTCCCTTATAGCTCATAAGCATAATACTTTTCATACTTTTAAAATTTTTGTGAAAAGGATTCAAAATGAAAAGGGTTACTTCATTTCTTCCATAAGAAGTGACCATGGAAAAAAATTTCAAAATGAGTCTTTTGAATCTTATTGCCTAGAGAATGAAATTTTTCATAACTTTTCAACTCCTCGAACATAGTGTTGTAGAAAGGAAAAATAAGACACTAGTAGAGATGGCTAAAACTATGCTCAATGAGTATTCATTACTAAATTACTTTTGGGCCAAAGCTATCCATACTTTGTGTTATATTGCAAACCAAGTTTTCAAAAGACTCATTCTTAATAAAACTTCTTATGAGCTATGGAATGATAAAAACCCCAAGTTAGCATACCTAAGAGTTTTTGGATAGACGTGTTATATCTTGAATACTAAGGATAATCTTAGGAAATTTGAATCAAAACTAATGAAGGCATCTTCTTAGGTTACTCTACCACTAGGACAACCTATAAAGTTTTTAATAAGAGTTTGATGGTTGTTGAAGAGTCTATGAATATTGTGTTGATGAATCTAGTTAGCTTGATCTTTGGAAAGGTTCTTTAGTTGATGATATTATAGGTGATTTTGAGAAATTAAATTTAGAGGATACTTCAAGAGAAAAGGATGAGGACCATGATGAAAGCAAATCATCAAGAGAAGATAAAGATACTCAATATTAATAAGCGGAATCACCAAATCAAGATCTTCCCAAAGATTGGAGATTTTTCAAGCATCACCCTAAAGACCTAATCATTGGTGATACTTCAAAGGGTGTAAGTACTAGATCTCAACTTAATACTTTAGATAATAATCGTGCCTTTATTTCTCAATTTGAGCCAAAATCTATTGATAAGGCTTTTGATGATGAGAGTTGGGTGATTGCTATGCAAGAGGAACTCAACCAATTTAAGAGAAATAATATATGGAAACTTGTTCCTAGGCCTAAGGAACACCCAATTGTAGGATGCAAATGGATGTTTAGGAATAAGATAGATGAGCAAAGATTCATCACTAGAAATATGGCTAGATTGGTTATTAAAGGTTATAACCAAGAGGAAGGCATTGACTATGATGAGACTTATGCCTCCGTAGCAAGGTTAGAGGCCATTAGGATTCTTTTGGCATATGCATGTCACATGAATTTCAAACTATGTCAAATGGATGTCAAAAGTACTTTTTCTAAATGGTGTTATTGAGGAGGAAGTTTATATTGAACAACCTCCTGGTTTTGAATCACATATTTTTACAAATTATGTTTTCAAATTGAATAAAGCCTTGTATGATTTGAAACAAGCTCTAAGAGATTGGTATGAAAGGCTTAGTTCTTTTCTTTTACAAAATAATTTTGAAAAGGGAAAGGTTGACATAACTTTATTTGTCAAAATGCATAATCATGATACACTAATTGTACAAATTTATATTGATGATATCATTTTTGGTGCTACTAATGAATCTCTTTGTGAGGATTTTGCTAAGTGTATGACTAGAGAATTCAAGATGAGCATGATGAGAAAGCTCAAGTTTTTTCTTAGCCTATAAATAAAGCAAACTAAAGAAAGGATCTCTATCAACGAAGCCAAATACATAAAGGACATTCTCAAGAAATTTGGCATGGAAGGATGTAAAATAGCAAAAACACCAATGAGTGCCATCATCAAATTGGACAAGGACAAATCGGTAAGTCGGTTGATGAGAAGAGATATTGAGGTACGATCAGTTCTCTACTATATCTTACCGCTTCTAAACTTGATATAATGATTAGTGTATGCATGTGTGCAAGGTCTCAATCTTGCCCCAAAGAATCTCATTTGAATGTTGTTAAAAGAATTTTCAAATATTTTCATGGCACATTACATTTAGTGTTGTAGTATCCTAGAGATTCTTCATTTAGCCTTATAGGTTATTTGGATGTGAATTATGCTAGTAGTCTTCTAGATAGAAAGACCACTTCTGAAACTTGTCAATTTATAGGAGAGTGTTTAGTTTCTTGGTTTAGTAAGAAGCAAGTTTTAGTTGCCTTATCCACCGTCGAAGCTGAATATATAGTTGTGGGTTATTATTGCACCTAAGTCCTTTGGATGAAACAATAATTAAAGGATTTTGGCAAAGTTGTTGATCACATTCCCATCAAATGTGACAACACTTATGCAATAAATCTTTTCAAAAATCCCATCCAACATTCTAGGAGCAAATATATAGACATTAGGCATCACTTTCATAGTGATCATGTCTAAAATGGTAATTTTGTGCTAGAATTTATAGACATAAATCATCAACTTGCAAACATTTTTACAAAACCTCTTAATGAAAAAAGAATGAACTTCATTAAGAGAGAATTGGGAATGCTTGATGGAAGCTCCCTAAAGTGAAAAATTAGATCATTCTAATATGCTGATTATTCCATGTTAAATGATTACCTTATATGATGCATGTGATGTTTATTCCTTTGGATGTCTTAATTTTGTGTGCAATTATGCCTTTCTATGTCAATTTGCATAAATTAGATATCAATAAATTGAGTGGATTACAATTTAGATAGTCAAGTCTCATAATTTCATAGTTATCTTTTAAGACTTGTAATTTGCGGTCGATATTCTTTGGTTCACGGTTGCGAATTACAGGTATTCATATTTCGGTTGTCAGCCATTAATTTGTGGTCATGACTTTCATTCCCCATTATGAATTTGTTCAAATTTTAAATCTTTTGACCATTGAACGCGCTGTTTTTCGAGGATCTTTTGTCCATTACTCACATTTTTCTAAATTAATGGTCGCGACTTATAGGCTGTGGTCGCAAATTTGGGTAACTGCCACACATTTAGGTGATTTAATTGCCAATCGATTGCACTCCTTCATTTTATTCATTTTTTATCATTTTTAACTGTTTTCACACCCTTTTTTGGCCTATATAAATCCCTTAAATAGTGTTTCTATTCATTCCTACCAAATGTCTTCATCTCTCTTCTTCCTTAATCTCAAAACCTTCACATCTTTCTTCATTCATAAAGGGAGGCACAACCTTTTCGACTACAGATACTACACTTGATGAAAGGGATAACGAAAAAAGAAAAAGATCGGTACAAAGTGAATGCTTCCAAGATCATCCGACTGAACAAAATCCCTTCCATTATCATTCTTATGTTGTTGGGAATCAAGGACGAGATCCACGCATTTCTTTCAAACCTAGGGTGGAACAAATTCATATTTCATGATGAGCCTGAATATGAAGAAATCGTGCTTAAATTCATGTGTACCGTGACTCCAAGTCAGAGAGCAGAATCTTGTGTCGGCCAATACAGGTTAGTATTTTGTGCTTTCATCACTTTCAAACAATTGTCCAATCTTTTCAATCTTCAAGTTAGATATGACATGTCATTCATCATCTTCACTCTTAATGTCATATATTCCGAGTTTTGGTCTGAAATTTCCATTGAGAACAAACATGACCCCAAAAACTCCTTAGCCAAATACATTTGAACCCTCCTTTTTGGTTACTTCATGGTATCATCACCTTCTCTGTTAATGCAAGAGGTGATGGTAACGAAAAGGTATCCCAAAAGGATCTTGCTTTCCTTTTCTGCCTTATCAAAAATAAACTCATACAAACTGGCCACTATCTTGTGGATCAACTGATTCACATGAGCACCAAACCCAAAAGTTAGTTTCTTCTCCCTTCCGATGTAACTGTCATTTATCGGTACGTGGGGGCTCTTAATAAGGAAATGAAAAATTCCTCACTAAGAAACTTTCCCCTTCCTAAAATTTTTTGGACCTCCCCTACCTCATTAATGTAAAAGCCATTCACCTAGATTCTTATACATACACTTTGGGTGCTTTTGGAGCTAAGAAACTAAGCCTCCAAAAGAAAAAGTCTTGTCATTGGAGAGGGAGCCCAACCTATTCTAGCTTCCCAACCTAAGCCCAAAACCAAAATCTCTCTTATCTCCATTAACAAGAAATTGGACAAAATGATGAGGTTGATGAAGAGCCAATTTTTTCTCTTTTCCCACCTACACAGTGACTTAGTGGACTTGCAAGAGAAAGTAGGTGCTCCTTCATGCCATCTTTCAGATTTTAAGGATTCGGAGGACACATCAAAAGAGGAGGACAATTAGGAGGTTGAGGAGGGTGGCGAAGTTGAAGGTGGAGGAGAAAATGAAGAACAAGATGATTTTAGAGATGATGATAGTCTTCTATATTTTAGATTGTCTTTAGGATTTCTATTTCTTTTTTTATTTTATCTTTAAATTCTTGATGTAAAAACTATTGATCCCATAAATTATTATATAAATAAAAGTGTTTGTTTTTGCAATTCAATGTCTCATATTTTATGTGATTGCAATCCATTTGTTATCTTTATTATTTTGCTCTCTATGATTACTCAATCTCAATTTATGCATCTCTTTCACTCTTTAACTCTTCACTCTCTTTTTTATCTTGCCAAAGGGGGAGAGAATAGCATATTGTGCATAGAAAAAGCATAAGTTGAGGGGGGAGCAAGTTCTAACTTAGAATTATACTTAGAATTCTTGATCATTATTTAGACTTCTTTAATTATCTTATCATAAACCATTCCAACTTCATAACTTATGCATTTATTTTTCTTTAGGATCAATCTAAGTTGTCAAAATCAAAAAGAGGGAGATTGTTAAACTAGGTTGGTTAAACCTATGTCATAAGCCTTTTTGGATCTTGACAATGGAGATTGATCAGTTTTAATGTTTTGTTCAAGTATTGTTTTGCAGTTTATAGGAGTTATTTTCATTAAAAGTTGGATGAAAGTTAAAATCTCCATCTTTTAGAAGAACATCCAAATTCGTGGTCGGTATCCCCTAAATTTCGAAAGCAACATTGCTATAAGAATGGATGGAGCTAAGCCAGAGGAATTTATGGGCGAATTTACAACCGCGACTCAGCCGATAGAGCCTTGGTTGAATCACAAAGGAATTCGCGGTGGCATTCACGTATAAGGTCGTGACCACAAATTTGATAGTGACAAAAGAGGGAACCAAAGCCATAGCCATAACACACTAAGTGTCCAAGGCAACCGTTAGAAATCAAAAATCGTGAGGGCGAAGGCTTGGTCGTGACTGTAACATAAGAAGGTGAAGTTTCCTCATCAAACAAAAGAATTTGTGGTCTTAGTCACTCTCAAGACACAGCCAACTGGCGACCACGACTTTTAAGTTGTAGGTTGAACACAATGACTATATTCTTAGGCAACCAATGGATGAAGGACATGTAAACTAGCCATTAGACACAAAATGGGGTTCTTTGTTATGATTTCTAACTCTTTAGTGCAAATTGAAAATTTGCGACCTCGAAATGAGAGTAGCGACTGCAACTTCCACCTGACAAACATTTAATGCAAAATCTACCTAGCATAACTTAGAGATCTGAGGATAGTTTTTGAGCAATATCTCTTTAATGGATGTGAGTTGTAAATACTCCACCAAAGTGATATAAATGTAATAGAATTGAATTAATTATAAAGAAACTCTTGCCAATTTGCTACTTATTCTTTTACTCTTCTTTATGTGTTGTTGATTGTTTGGTGCAAGCAATAAACACCTTTATAAGTAGGTTGAGAGTTAGCTTAGATTTTAAAACTCTTATAAGAGGTTAAAGTGTGATCCTATCCAAAACAATTGTGAGAGGTTTTTGTGTGAGCCTAAAAACACAAGGTTGTAAGGGTTTTGTATGAGCTATAAAACACAAGTTGTATAAGTTTGGTGTGAGCTTGAAAACACTAGTTTAGTTAAGTGGAATACCTAATTGTGTAGAATTAGGGAGTAGACATAGGATTCGTTAACACTTAAACAACTATAAATCTTGTGTGTTGATTTTTCTCTTCTCCTTTTTCACTTCCTAAACACTTTAACTTTCTTTTTAATTTTCAATCAACCTCCAATTTAACCTCCCTTCTTGGTGCACTAGGCCAATAGTTTTGGTGTTCTAGAAGTAGAAAAGTTATGAGAAATCTCATTTTTTAAACAATAATTTTTGAAACTATCATTTTGAAACTCTTTTCCATTGTCACTCTTAATAGAAGAAATGAAGTAACTTTTTTTCATTTTGAACTCTTTTAGTAAAATTTTTAAAAGATCAAAAGTGTCACTTTTATAAGTAAGGAAGGAGACCTAAGTGTGCCTAGAGTAGTCATCAATAAGCATAAGTGTATAACATTTTCCACCAAGTCCATAAGTGCATAGTATTTTTAGTGGTCCTACTAAGTCCATATGAATAAGTTGAATAGGTATAGAAGTACTTACAATATTTTTGGCTCTTAGTGTTGCTTCTCTATTTGATAAGGTCCACACGTCTTATCTTTTATGAACTTGAGCTTTAGAAGACCTTTAACTAGCTCTCTTTTTTATAGATGTTGTAATAGCTCCCTGCTAACATGTCCAAGTCTTGTATGCCAAAGCCAACATTCATTGCTAATAGAGACAAGACACTTAAAGGGTTGGCTCATTAAATTGTCTAAGTCAATTAGCTAGGTAATGCCTTTTTTTTCACCCTTTAAGACTACTTTCTTATCTACCAAGGTGGTAACCCTATTTTCTCTAGAGTCAAAGGTGATTTTATTACCTTTATCATATAATTGACTTACACTTAATAAATTATGTTTCAAACCCTCAACCAAAAGAATATTTTCAATAAGAGAACAACCTTTCTTGCCAACAATTCTAATGCCAATTACCTTACCTTTGGCATTATTCCCAAATGTGACATTGCTACCATCTTTCTCTTTAATGGATGTGAATAGCTTTCTATTTTCAATCATGTATTTTAAGCATCCACTATCCATATACCAATAAGTATCTTTCTTAATGGCTTCCAATCATTCTTGCAAAACAAAAATACTTCACCTATGTTAAAGTACCCAAACATACTTGGGTCTTAGGGTATTAGGCTTGGAAAGGTCCTCTAATTTGAGATGTCTCTTCCTAATATAACAAAATACATTTATGTTCCCATATCTCATGCAATAATGGCATTAGAGTTTAGACTTATAAGTCTTTCTCTTATGAGCAACTTTAGTATGAGTAGGAGGCCTTCTCATACTTTGGTTATATGAATGCATACATGTGTAAGAGTGTTAAGGAATTGAAGAGAAATTTTTAAATGTGTGTTATTCAGTGTGCCTCTTAGTAAACATGTATGGATGATTTGCTCTTTGAGGCTTAGCTCTAAAGCTTTAGAAGGCTTTTATTTAGTGGAATAATTTTCATATTTTTATAGTTTATTCCTCCTAGAATCTATGCATTCCCATTGAAATTAGCACAATAATAGACCTAATGTATGAAAAAAGGTGTCTTGAAGGTAAAAAATGAAGAAAAAAAAAGATAGGAGGAAAGAACAAAACACATGACTATATGGCCTAGGCATACAACCAGGTACCTTAATTATCTAATCAAATAGTAAAGAAGGGAAACATATGACCAAAACACACAGTTATGCATGTTGAAGGGCTAAGGTAACTACATGCAATCGTAGGTGTACACGGTCGTGTCTTAATAGGTGCATGACTATGTGCCTCCTTAATGACACAATCACAAGAAAGATAAAAGGGAGATTATTTTCCTTTTGAAGACATGAAAGTTTCCTCTTCCGAAGGCATGGATTGAGCATGATTTAATGGAGGAAATTAACCAAAATAAAGGCATGAGAGATTAAATGAAGGAAGAGAAAAAAAAATGTGCAACAAACTTTCATTAAAAAACTAAAGATAAAAAAAGGTGTAAGCAATCAAGGAGATCAAGAAGAAGTTTATGGCTACTATTGGGGCCAAATTAATTGTCTTCCTTTCTTCTTTTTATTTCATTATGAATCAAATTCTTTTTGGCTCGGGTTATAAACGGATCTTATATGACTTATATTAGGTATTCTTAATTCAATTTTGTTTTTTTTTTTTTCATCTTTTATGTTAGTAATTACTTAGTGATTTATGACATTAATTAAACAACCATTAATCATACTTAGTTCTTCAAACCGACTATTGAGAGATGCTTTTTGTGGAATGAAACTTTCAACAACTCTGTTATTTTATTTTGTGTTGAGAGACTTTGATGAAACATTGTTATCCTTGGGTTTTTGTTATTTGAGACAATTGCATGATGTTTAGTTTTTGTATTGAGAGACAGTTAGCTTAACATGTATTTATATGCTAATTAATACTTGAGAGAGCTTGATTGATCACCTTAGTAACTTTTATAGTAGCACATGATGCATGAACCAATTAGATAAGGATTAGGAATCAAATAGAAGGTTCTCAAGTGAAGTTGAACCTCTAGTTGTTGTCATCCATTAATTATCTTTTTATCTTTACTAGTATTTCACTTAATTTTCTTATTTGCAATTTCATTCATCAACTTTTATTGATTTTCTAGATAATATAAGATATAAGATATTTAGTATTTAAAACTCAATCCTCGTGGGAACAATATCCATACTCATAATGTACACTTTATTACTTCTAACTTGTGCACTTGTAGCTTAAGGAATTTTATATAGTACGTACCCACCATCAGCTTTTCCTTTGCCTTTAGGCATTGGAGCTATTTAGAGCACTTTGTTTCCTAATCACCTCTATACTAGAAATTTGAGGTGTGGAAGCTCTAATGAATGTGGGAATAGAAGATGTAGAAGATGACGGCCCATTGAAAACAAGTCCATGTCTTACAAGGTATGGTCTTTGAGATACAATAAGTGTATCTAAAGCTTCCTTCAATTTGTGAACCTAGAGATGGAGTTTCTTAACTCAATAACTTCACCTTTCAAAGAATCATTTTCTTTTCTTAAAGAATCAAGGAAGGATGAAGTTTTAGAAACATTTTCCAAAGATTTTTGGAGTTCTTCATTTAAAGTTCTCAAGTCATTTACAAGCTCATTTAAACATTTAAATTCATCATATAGTTTTGAACACTTTTTCTTATAAATCTTCATTTTTTATTTATACTTATCACATCTCAATGACATAGCCTCAATAAGCTAATCATCTTCATCCTCAAATGCATCATAATCATCACAAGAATGAGAAGAAGTATTTACCTCATATGAGTTGTACTCTTGAACCATGAAGTAAAAGTTGACAATTTCTTCTTCTTTTTCTTCACCTAAATCATCATCCCATGTAGTTTTAAAGCTTTTAATTTTTTTTTCCTTGTCTTATTTCTTATTCTTCTTTAGCTTAAAACATTTGGATTTTATATGACCTTACTTCTCACATTCAAAGTAAGTCACTTCACTCTTTGTTTGCTTAAAGTTAAATGATGATGATGTTTTCTTGAAGTTCCTTTTTTCTTTTCATCTGTTCATGAGCTCTTTGGATCATTGTGAGAGCATAGCAAGTCCTTCTTCTTCCTTTTCACTCTTATTACTATCACTAGTGCTCTCTTCCACCTCTTTATCTTTGCTTAAAGATTTTAGAGCAAGATATTTCACTCTTTTTACCTTTTTCTCTTTGGGCTCTCATCTTCTTCATTTCTTCATCCTTCTTAAAAACCATCTCATGAGTGAGAAGTTTGCCAATGAGAACTTCACTTGCACCTTCCCAATCTCTTGGGTGGACTCTTGGATGATACATACCGTTGCCCCAAATTTCTCTATACGAAGCATCTTAAGGATTTTAGTGTTCATCTCATGACTAGTGAGAACTCCTCTATACTTCTTCATGTTCATGATAATGGTAAGAAGTCCATTGGTCATGTCAGTGATAGATTCATTCTCCTTCATTATAAAGAGCTCTTATTCAAGCACATACATCTCTAATCTACTAGGCTTTGTAAGTGTTATGCCCTCATGGTAGTTCTTAAGAGCTTTCCATATTTCATGTGTTGTTTGACAATGTTAAACTCTTTTTATCTCCTTTTGACATTAAACTTAGGAGAATTGTCATTACCCTCTTATTCTTCCTATTAGACTTTCTATGAGCTTTAACCCATTTTTCTTTTGGGATAAATTCTTCACTACAATCCATTACTTTAGTGGTTGGCTAGCTTCCATTCCTTAGCAACAATGTCTCATTAATCCATCACATCACTATTAAGAAAGATCTCCATTCTATACTTCTAATGAGTATAATCAAATCCATCAAAGAAAGGTTTGAATTCCTTCTTGTGCCATAGATTTTTCCTCACATAATTAAGGCTTGAATTGAGGTCTAATTGCAATACCACTTGTTAGCACTTGTGCACCAAGAGGGGAAGGTTGAATTAGTGAGAAATTTAAATTTTAGAGTGAAGGCTACTGATGTAAATTTAAAAGATGAAGTAGAAGAATAGAAGACACAAAGGATTTGTAGTGGTCTGGGTGTTAACAAACCCAACATCCACTCCCTAATTCACTAATTAGGTATTTACTAATAGTCAATAGTGTTTCACAAGCTCATACCAAACTTTACGCTTTTGTATTTTATAAGACTCACATACAATCTCACAAATATTTTACAAGGCTCACACACAACTTATACAAGAGTTTTGTTTTATAAGGATCACTCTAAAACCCAATCTGAAAGGTGTTTAAAGGCTTATACTAAACCTTAACAACTTAATTACAAAGAATAAATAAGAAATAGAGAGTTGAAAATTCAATTTACAAGAGTTTGGTTATAGCAAATACTATTCTCTTGCATTTAAATCCATTTGATGGAGTATTTATTATTTAAACCCACCAAAGCACTATTACAAATAAAACTATCTTCATATTTTCAAAGTTGGTGGAAAAATCCAGCATTAAATGCTTGTCAGACAAAAGTCATGATCGAGATAAGAGTCGTAGTCACAAGTTGCTTTTTGCTCTGGATCTTGCTAAGTCATGGTTATAATTTTTAGTTGTATCTAACAATTAGTTATATGTGGCACTTCATCAATGTTTGGTTCATAAACTAGTCGTTGGGTCTTTCTTGGCCATATTGAAAGTAATAGTCATAAAATGGGGACTGGTCGATATCCTTACCATGAACTAGATTAGACTTTGAAGATCTTGGATGTTTGGTATTCATGGTCACTATGCTAAAGTTATAGTCGCGACTTTTGAATGGCCAACGGTCTTCTTTGAGACCTGACTTCATTTGGCTGAGCATTTAGATCCCTCCAGTTGATTTTGAAGATCTTGGTTGCTACCTCTAGTGTGATATGGACCAGGAACTAAACTAGACTAAGAATGTCTTAAAAGTTGATTATTAGTGATCACAACCAAGGATTCTTAGTTGCGACTTTAGAATCATTTTTCACCCTTTGAGCTATTTGCTTCCATTTAACTTCCATTGAGTTCCTAACTTAATTTCTACAAGATCAACACTTAAAAAAGATATTTGAACCTTGCTATCTATATTAACCTTGTTATCTATATTGTCAAGATCAAAAGAGAGTTGACTTAGATTTGACCAACTTAGTCAAACATCAGAGTTTCCTAAACCAAACTGAAAATTGAATTGAAATAAGTACTGAACCAAAAATATATAATAAGGACCAAGACTAAAACTAGAATCAAATCGATATTAATTTAAAATTGCTTTAGTTTTGATCCTCCTTTAAGAATTTGATCGAGAACTTAACTGAAATGGGATCGAAATTGAATCAAGTTGAACCGAAAACATAGATTATATATATATATATATAAGATTTTATATTAATTTAATACATGTATATGTTATATATTTAAATATATATATATATTTTAAGATTTATATTTATTTACTACATGTATATGTTTTATATTTAATTAAATATATAAAATTAAATATTATAAATATATTTTTATATTTGTACACTTGAATATTACTTAATATAATTCTTTTTATAATTATAAAATTATATTTTTACTAATTTTATGCCATCAAAATAAATAATAAAATTATATTTTTATTAATTTTATGCCATTAAAATAAATAATTTTATGTTATCATATATTCTCCAATATTTAAAGGATAGTTTATATCAATAAAATGAATTAAAATAATTATAATTATGAAATTTTAAAAAAATAAATTTAGGACCAAACAAAAATATAAAGAACTGGACCTCGATTCTATTTGATTACGATGTTTCAAACAATCGGTCTTGATCCCAATTCTAGTCCTTCCATTTTTGAGGGATCAGACCGAGCTCATGCTTACTTCGGGTGGGCTCCTCTTATAACCCTCTTCATTTCATTTCATTTTTCTATTTTTATTAGTTTCATTCTCACCTTAACTTTTCCTTAGACTGTGCTTACAAATTTTCAATCCAATGCTTAGGTTGCCCTTTTAGATTTTTAGCCTAACGAGCATCTTCTTTTTTTCTTCTTCTTTCTTTTTAGATTTGGTAGGAGAGGCTAGGTTTGTTAAAGGTTCCTGTTATGGATGAGAGGTGTTACTTTCCACAATACCATTCAAATTGCCACTATTGAGACACACTTCTTTTATGGCTAGGTGGACCAAGTGGTTGTCTCATATATTTGATCATGACATCCACTAGACATGCCCATGGTGGAGACTCACTGAGTCACCTTAAGGACTTGTAGAGGGCATATGATCATACCTGCTTTGACTTGGTACTTTTTATCATCTCTTATGCATCAATGGCTAGTTTAGAGCTTCTTAGGATGTAGTTGGTTTCCTCCCTCCCTTCGTAGAGGAACCACTCACCTAACATTTCTTGGATAAGATGGATGCCATCAGGAATTATCTCAAAGTCTATCATTTACCTACTACTAACGCTTTTACTTCTGAAGACATTAATCATGAGGCTTAGTTACAAGATGTGTAGAGGCGTACGATATCAAGACTCTAAAGAAATCAAGCAATAATGCTTATATGAGGAAAAAATTTTGTATTGCATTTAGCACAAAGGCATGTTTGGCAAATGTTGCTTACATTATGATAATATTTTTTTTTTTGGTGCATTGCTTGCCATGAATAATTTCATTTTACATATTACACATTATGCATTTTTTCCACTTTAAAAAATGGCATGTTAAAATATGCCATCAATTTTGCTAATTTCCTCACATTGGCTTCCTTCTTCTCATCTTTTTCCTACGGTTGCTTTGTCATCTTCTTTTTATCTATTGCTTGACCCTATTATCAAGTTCCCTATACTAGCTGGTCACACACTCTCACCTTTTATTGTTATTATTATTTTTCTTTTTTCTTCTTCCTTCTTTTTTTTCTTTCGCCCTAACTTTTGTTATTTTCTTTTTCTTTCTTCCTTTCTTTTCTTCCTTTTACGCAAACCATCATTTCAAGTTTTCAGTTTAGAAGGCTTGTTTATTTTTTTCCTCTCATCTCACATGAAATACTTCTTCAACCGTTCCAATTCACTGGTCAAAAGAATTCATTCCTATCTAAGTCTAATAACTTTGCTCTTTCACTTGAAAATACCTGCTTGACCATAAAAGGACCTTCCTAATTTGGCTTAAACTTTCCTTTAGGGTTTGAAGCATGAGGCCATATTACTTTTGGTACTAAGTCCCCTACTCTTATTATGCTTAACTTAATGCTCTTATTGAAGGCGTGTGCCATTATCCTCTGATAAAGCAGTATGTGGTGTAAGGCCTTCAACCTCTTCTCATCTAGCAATGTTATTTAGTCATACTTGTTCCTTATCCATTAGTACTTAGAAACTTTCATATTAATCAAAACTTGAAGAACTTCATCTCTACCTTTATTGGTAGATACCGCTTACATCCCATATATCAAAGAATAAGGTGACATTCTTATGGATATCCTAGCAGTAGTATGATATCCTCACAATGTAAGGGTAGTTTTTCCAACCAATCTTTATAGATTTATATCATTTTAGCTAGGATGTTCTTAATATTTTTATTAACTACCTCAATAGCTTCATTTGCTTGTGGCCTATAGGGTGAGGATTTCTAGTGCACTATGTCATAGTTCTTTAAAATTGTGTTAACCTTGGCCTAAAAATGAATAACATTATCTGTGACAATATGGTGTGGTACACCATACTGACATATAAGATTGTTGTCTATAAACTAAACTACCTATTTTGCCCCCAACTTTCACCCATTTTGAAAAGTAGGCAATCACCACCATAATGTACATGTAATCCTTGATAGATGTTGGCTTCACTTCTCCAATGACATTAATATCCATGTAGAAAATAACTAGGGTAAGGTTAAGTTCTACAACTCTATCGGTAGTAAATGGCTAAGGCTTTCATGTATTTGGCACTTATAATAACTTCTTGCAATCTTAATATAATCTCGTTCTATGGTAGTCCAATAATATCCCATCCTTAAGATTTTTCTAGCCAAACTTGCCTTATTCATGTGCGAACCACAAACCCTTGAATGTACCTCCTCCATAACCTTGTTACCTCCAATGGACCCCATTTGGCATATGCTTATGCATCATACCCTTATAGGCAATGAACTATGAAGTTAAACTTTTGAAGGCATCTTTATCCTTCTTATCTGCCTTTTCAGGGTATGTACCATTTTCCAAGTGTCTTTGTACATCATAATACCATGGTTGGTTATTTATTGATACCTATATTACCCTTTCATATGCATAGCATGATGTCTTTGATTTAAGTGTAATCAAAGGCTTCATTCACATTTTCTTTAGCCTAGTCTAGATATAACTCAAATTGGCTAGGGCATTTGCCATCATATTTTCTCCCTATGAAACATGACGAAATGCAATCCTCTATAAATTTGGATCAATACCTTCACATACTCTTAGTCTGTTTTCAATTGCTCCTCCTTAACTCCCATTCTTCAATTACTTAGGAGATCACCAATAAAGAATCTCTAAACACTTTCATCACTTTTACCTTCATTTGAATCAATAACTCCAATCCAAATGTGCATGTTGTTAGTCACTACAAGTTCAAACTTCTTGGCCATGGGCAATAACTATCCTTCAGGTGAAATAAGAATCACTTTAACTCCTGTTCCTTTTCTATTTACTGCATCATCAAAGTACATCCTCCAATCTTGAGGTTCTAATGTCCCCTAAACTTTCATCAGGGAATTGGAAGGATTCTTGCTCTTCCTCTAAAATTGGTTGTTGCATAAGATATTTAACAACTATTCCTCCCTTAATTACCTTCTTTTTTGCATACTTGATGTCGAACTTAATGAGGAGTATTAACAACTTTGCTAGTTTGCCAACCAAGGATGTTGTTAAGTACATAACACTACTTTTATCCATGTTTGATTTGTTTGAAGACATGATAAGATAAGTAGTTATTTTTATCATAAAATTTCATGAGGGCAATAACAAACCTTTTTAAAAGTACATCTATTATTCCTATACATAGATTAACGAATTAAATTATTTTGACAACCATAATATAATTTTGTATATAAAGTGAAAAAATTTGTTCATGCATTTTTTTTGTTAAAAGTGATTTAAAAAAGCAAAAAATTTGATATGATTAAATAAGTTTATGATATGTAGTTTGCCAAATAATATCTCCATATTGAACTTTATGAATTTTTATTTTAGATCTTAAATAATTATGAAAATGCTCTTGATCTCACAATATGTTAGTTTTTTTTTATAGATAATTAGTGATATAACGTTACAATATCATAAATGAAACAACATGTAAGTGGGATATATTAAGCATAAGATATAGGAACAATTTTTAAAATTGAGATTCAAGGATTAGCTTGACCAAAATCAAAATTAAATACAATAAAATTTGACTGATTAAATTAATTTGAAAGTTTGAGTTAAATATAACTCTATATCACTTCTTCATAATTAGAAAAAGATTTTATGTAATGTGAAATATTTGTAGATAATAATCTTGATATTGTACTTTCTATGTAGACATATAACATTGGCCATAGAGACTCATATACTACAGAAATAAAATTTTTTTGAATTAATTATTTTAACTTCTTTGTAATTTATCATATTGAACTAAGTTATTTTTCTCATTTTAACATTATATAATTTAATTTTTCACATTTGGTACATTATATTATTAAGATTTTTTATTAATTTTTCATTTAAAATTAAAGAGTTTTTTTTACTATAGTTATTGTGGTTTGATGTATTTAATTAAACCGTCACGTATTTTTCAATGTTGCATAATCTCTCTGGTTTCATATGTTATATTATTAGGTCATTTAATTGATATTTTTCATTAAAATTATTTAAAAAGTTCACAATAGCCTCAATATTATATTAAATTTTCAAATCTCACTATTTTTATTATTTCTTCAATTTTATTAATTTTTATATTTGAAAAAAACTAGAAAATTGATCTATAATTATAATTAAATACACACTAGAATTACAATAAAATCAATCAATGGAAAATTAATAAAAAATAGAGTAAAATATTTTTACAATGATAAAAACACCCTCATTTTTATTCAGACGTACTCATTTGCACCTAAAAGATCCTCTTGCCTACTTAGATCTTAAACATACTCACTTTTTATGTTTTCAATTTTAATTAATTATTTTTATTATAATTATAGTGTGTATTTAATTGTAATTTTAGTTAATTTGTTTAAATTTTTTATTATTGTCTCAAAACTGAAAAAACTAATAAAGTTGATGAGATAATAGTGATGAAATCTAAAAACTTAAAATTGAGAATAATATATTTTTTAAATAATTTTAATAAAAATATCAAACTAAAAAATAACAAGACTAATTATGTTACAAATCAAATGAGAGACACCATTTCATCATACATTGAAAAGTGAAGATGACTAATTTAAATATGGTCAATTACAAGAAATTATAGTAAAATATTTTATGATTTCAATGAAAAATTAACAAAAATACCTAATAGCATAATGAAATAAATATAAGAGCTTAAATTATATAATATTGAAATATAAGAAACTTAATTAAATATAATAAACTACAAAAAAAAAAGTCAAAGCAATTAACTCAATTTTAATATAATGTAAAATATTAAACTCATTATTTTTTTAACAACAAAACTTTTTATTTTTCATTATCATTATTAGTATTATTGAAATATGTTGTGTTACTGTAGATGGATTACAACTTTAAAATTGTTATTGCTACACGTGTGCTTCCATTATTAAATTATATTATTAACTATTTGTGAACCCGCGCGTTTTGTGATATAATTATGATAATAAATTTTAAATAATTTAATATTTAATTTTAGTAACTATTTAATTAATAAGTTAAATGCGTTAAAATTATTTAATATTTAATTTTAGTAACTATTTAATTACTAAGTTAAATGAATTAAAATTAATATATAAATGATCAATAAATTTTATGATTATTTTATAAAACTTATTGCTAGGTAAATAAAATAATAAAATAAAATGTTGAAACTTGTAATTATGTACAAAGTTAGTTGTAACAAAAATTATATATTAATTTATTTTTTCATTATTATGTGATACAATATTAAAAAAATTTATTAAACTTGAACAAAATAATTTTAATAATTAATCAAACTAAATAATATTTAGTATTTTATAATACAAATAAAATTAATCTATAATTGCAATATATATATATATATATATATGAGATAATTATAACAAAAAATTATCTATTGACTCATACTTTCAATTTTATATGGTAAAATTCTGAGTGAAAAGTTATTTAATTTGAATGAATTAATTTCTAACAATTTATTACACCACCATATGCCTTTATATACTTAAAATTTTAAATAATTAATAGAATTAATTTAAATCTTAACTTTTTATTTAGAATTTTTACTTCTTAGATTTTTTAATTTTCTATTTAGAAGTAATTGAGAATTTAGAATTTTTAAGAAAAATATTTCAGTTTTCTGTTTAAAATTTTTATTTTTTAATTTTTTGTTTATACGTAGCTTAAAATTTTTATTTTTTAATTTTCAGCTCAAAATATTGTTTTATATAATCTTGAGTTCTTGTTTAAAATTTTTACTTTTTTTTGATTTTTTAATTTTAATTTAGAAATTTTTTATTATAATAATTAAATTTTCTAATTTTTAATTTAAATTTTTTTAATATAATAGTTTTCTATAACTTAATATAAAAGTAATGACATATGATTGTATTATATATTATTGTTTGATAAATGTCAAATAATATTTTAAAATTAATTTCAAGACTGGATTAATAATATACATTAATTGATTCCATATACCAAAAAACAACTGTAAATATAAGACTAATAAAAGGAAATTGCTGGTTTTTTTTTCTTTTGCAAATATAGTATCAACTTTTAATTTTTTTTAATTTTATATTAATTTTCAAACTCTTACAATTTATGACTAATATAAATTAAAATGAAATTATATGTTATGTTATAGAAAAAAGATATATCATATGAAAATTTAATTGAATAAAACATACCAAAATAGTGAAAGAAAGATTGTGATTCTTTCAGAATTTATTTTTCATTTTTTATCAATAATCTCAAACACTAATTCATATAAAATATATTTCTTTTTCATGATGTAATATATATTTATTTCATTATTTTATATGTTGTTTTTATCTTTTCATGGAATAATACATCAATAATTTTACAACAAATTTTATAAAAAAATTGAATCAATAATAAACATCCAAAAATTAAAATTTTCTAATATTAAGTTACAAAACTTTTATTAAAAAAAAAGTTACAAAACATAAAACTATCGCGTTAAAATTATTCATGATTTTTTTTCTGGGCCATATCACATAGACCTATATAATATCAAATTCAAATGCATTCCGAAATTCCGATTTTTGTTCAACCCTACCATATGACGTACTTTGCTTTCTTCAGTTCTTGAACAATACACTTGCCGCTTCCACCGAAAACCCCCGAACCTTAAACCCTCCCCGCGGCCACAGAACACAGACTTCAGTACCATTTACATTTTTTCCTTAGCTGAGATTTTATGTAACTATGAAGAGCAAAAATCTAAAGAAGAGAGGGTCAGCTCCCAAGAGGAAGGGCAACAACAAATTCACAATCAAGGAGGATCCTTTCTTCAGCTCGGAATCCAAGAAACGGCGGAAGATGGGTTACAAAGACGACTACATCGATTCCGGTGACGAGGAGGAGGAGGAGAACGGATTCGTGAGTGGCGGAGAAGAGAGGGAGGATGATGCGGAGGAGGAGATGGATCAGTTTGTGGAGGAGACTGCCGACGAGAAGAGGCAGCGTATGGCAAAAGCTCACATAGACAAGCTTCGAGAGATTGCAAGAAGAAAGAAGGAGGAGGAGGAGGAGGAGGAGGATGAGAAAGGGTTTGAGAAGGAAGGGGAGAGGGATTCCCTTGTGATTAAGAATCTGCTCAAGGCGCAGTTGGAGGAAAGCGGGCGATTGAGAAGAGTTATTGCTTCTAGGTATTAACAATTTTTTTTTTGTTTTCACATTTAAGGTGTTAAAATGGGTGTATGGATGAATGTAGCTATTATGGTGAAATAGTTGGCATTAGTTTTTTATTCTGTCTGTGAGATATTACACTTTTTTCTTATATCGTTTCTTTATGCAATTACTCATATTAGCGTATCTGTCCTTTTTTAATTCTAGATACAAGTTTGTGAGCTTTGAACTATATTTCTGCAAGTTCTTGCTTTTTCCTGTTGCTGTGTGATGGTATCAGTTCGCTTGCTAAGGTTGTCAGAGAACTTCCAGTGGATGAATCAGTGATTACTATAATGGGGTTTAAATTGAAAGCTTTCTGTGTAAAGTTAGTAATTTTAAAGCATGTTGGATGGTGATTTTTCTGTTAATGTTTAACGAGATGATATGATTTTTACATTTATGCATATTTTTTCCAATGACTTGTTTTGTTTTTCTTTTAAGAATTCTTATGTTCATTATTACTTTAGAATCGAGAAGCCAGAAACTGTTGGAGGATTTGAGGTCCTAGTGAAGCATCGACATTCTGTTACTGCTGTATGTGTATCTGATGATGACTTAAAGGGTTTTTCGGCTTCGAAAGATGGCACAATTTTACATTGGGATGTAGACACAGGGAAAAGTGAAAAGTACCAATGGCCTAATGAAGAAACACTGAGACTTCATGGGGCCAGGAATCCAGAAGGTCGAGTTACCAAGCATAGTAGACAGGTTTTAGCATTGGCTGTTAGCACTGATGGACGGTATTTGGCAAGTGGAGGATTAGATCGGCATGTTCATTTATGGGACACACGAACACGAGAACATATTCAGGTGAATTTGTCTTTTCTTATATGCACTTCTTTCTGTTTTCCCAACATTTTAGTTTGGAGTGTTTGGCTTTCAGAAACAGTAGTTATATTGACACGGTAAATGGGATTTGGGTTTTCTGTGAGATCATGATGGCATTTACATGTGAGAGGAAAAGCTTTCTTGCATTCACAGGGCCCTGAATGCATAAATGTTTCTTCACCATGCATAGGATGAAATTTGGAAAGTATTCAGTATTTAGGCCACTTGAAAGCCCTTTGTTCAACTTGTGTGCTGGGATATCTTATTTCTATCTCATCAATGCATGAGAGACTCCTGCATCCTGGGTACTCTTTTCTTGCAATTTTATATTTTTTGATATAACATATGCATTATGCTGTGTGTAGTATATATATGAAATGATTAGATCATGATTCTCATTCTTTATTCTCATGGATTTTCAATTTGCAGGCTTTTCCAGGTCACAGGGGGTCTGTGTCATGCCTAACTTTTAGGCAAGGAACTTCAGAACTTTTTTCTGGTTCATTTGATCGATCAATTAAAATATGGAATGTGGAAGACAGAGCTTATGTAAACACATTGTTTGGTCACCAAAGTGAAGTGTTAACAGTTGATTGTCTGCGTAAAGAACGGGTGTTGGCTACTGGACGTGATCGGACTCTGCAGTTGTTTAAGGTACATAAGCTCTTTTATTTAGAGAAACTGTTGGTTTGAATTCCAAAAAGAAAAAGGCTGTAGGAAAGCGATATTCATGTCATGAGACGATCAAAATAAATTAGAGGATCATCAGGTTTTCTTACGAGAAAAGGCTCTTTTTTTCTATTTTTTTTTTAATTCTAATTTTTTGTTAACTTGAAAGCCAAATGCAAAAATAACTAGTTAGCTACGTAATAAAAAAAGACTTCCAAAACCCAAAAGTTTCTTTTTATCAAAAGCAAATATTATTTGTATTTAGGTTTTCTCATGCAAATTACTATCATTAGAACCGCTGTCATTGGTTCCCTTCTGCAAATTATCAAGGTCGTTGTAGCTGCAAATCAAAATTTTAATTTATTCAGAAACAAAAACTGAGAGTTCAAGCCAAACAGTGCCTATGTTCATTGGAATTTGGGAGTAAAACAATTCCCCCCTCTCCCTCCCTCTTTTTTGGGCTATTGCATATCAACTCTTTTATTTCTTGAATTTTGGGTTGTTGGGAATGTTCCCACGTTGGTACAGGCCATTGTATTATCATAGACTGACCATGTTGCTTTAGGTTATTTTCCAATATGTATTAACTACATGATATTTTTTATTTTTTATTTTTGGTTGGCTAGTCAAGAGAACTTTAGCATTATGATATAGTTATTCCCAGCAAAGAGGTTAATTTGTTCGGAATATCAATTTATTTGCTTTCATTTTGAAAATGCAAAATGCTTTTCTACAACAAATACAAATTGAAAATGCAATCATTTAATGGAAAATTTCCCAAAATTATCAAAATGCAGGTTGATAATTATAAACTTGTGAATGACTGTAACTAAGAAAAATGAAAACAAGGATTGCAACCCCATGAAGCACAGAATTTTGTTTGCAGCAAAAGTGCTGATATTCTATTTCAAATTGCCAAAATATTTGAAATGCTACTTGTCATTAATTTTGAAAGATATTGAACTATAAAAATAAACAGCAAAATCTGTATTTCCCTGATCTTAAAATGCAATCACATGAGAATCTGATCTAGGAATGCAGTTGAAGACCTAACTCATTTGAAGCCACTAAAAAAATTACTAACAATAAAAAAAAAGGGAGTTCAAAGGCATCTTTGATGCTGACATCTGAACTTGTTAAGTTATGAATAAAATTACAAACTTAATACAGTATAAGAATTTATCATAAAAACACTGAAAAGGATTCTAAATTTACTGATTAAGACCAAAATTAACTAAACCCTCTCCTTATCGTACTATTTCTTAATCTCTATAACCTAGTAACTGACCATCTTAAGGCTTTTCTTTTAGTTTCTTTATTATAAAAGAAAGGAAAAGAAGCAAAATAAAAATAAAAAAAAAAATCTTGTATCATTTATCAGTAGGTACATAAATAGAAATTCAGAAATCTGTTGAAAAAGTTGAAAGAACATTAAGAATGCAAAGTCTATTGTTCTAGTTGCTGTCATCTTGCTATTAAAATAATTACAATGCTTGATTGAATCCACAAAATATTCAAGATGTATCGCTAAGAATCAATCCGATGAAGTTAGATTATAAAAAAGTAACTATGAAATGGAACAAAAGTTTTCTCATTGGAGGTAATAGGGTTCAGAAATGACTGATAGTTTTTTGTAGTTCTCTTCTTGTTATGTTATTACACATTTTGCTATATAAGTATAACTCAATTTGCTCAGGCATGTGTCTCCGCTTTGCATACAGGCTTCAACTGTCCTTTGAACTTGAGTATGCCTTCCGCTTTTAGGAATATTGGGAGACCCCTACTTTATATATATGATGATAGGTAGAAGTGGTTGCAGAGAAAGCCAAATTGGATATTTTATTGTAAATGGTAGCATTGTTTTCCTTGAGGGTTTTGCAAATATCTGCTTTTGTTTTTGGGGATAGTGGGGTGGTTACTAGGATAAGTGAATCTACAGACTCGAACTTTTACTGCTAATTCTACATATTTGATCATGACATGCAAGAAATTTGTGTGGTGCACGACAGCTTCAACAGTTCTCCACTATGCATGGTTGTGTTACAGTGTTTGAGGCAATTTTGTCGCTTTATGTTATAATGAAACCATCTTTGTAATTGTGCGTTTATCTTAAAACTCTATTTTGCCCATAGGTCCCTGAGGAGTCAAGGTTGATATTTCGTGCCTCATCATCGTCTCTTGAATGTGGTTGTTTTATTGATAATGATGAATTTTTATCTGGCTCGGATGGTGGAAATATTGAGCTCTGGAGCATCCAAAAAAAGAAGCCTGTTTACATTGTTAAGAATGCTCATGCTTTGTTGACTGACTTCAAGAATTTTGAGCAAAAAGATAATGGAACCATCTTCAATGGTCATATAGGTAATCCTTCAAACTTTTATTTCTTATCATTTCACCATCTTCTTTATGGAATGAAAATAATATTTTTTTTAATGTGTATCTAACTTCTGATCTGAATGGTTTTTTTGGTGTCAATCTTTGATTGTTGTGTTTTCTGTTTTATCAAGGAATTGTAGTCTGCCACCAAGAGTTTGGGGAGTTGGGAGGGTTTTAGAAGATCCATTAATATATGAAATCCTAATTTGTTTTCTTACCCTGCTTTGAAGTTTTTGATTATTTGTCTTCTAATACCCTGGATGCTATTGTTTTGAATCAGCATGTTCCTGGGTAAGTTCAGTCACCATATGTAGCGGCAGTGATCTTGCTGCTTCTGGAGCCGGTAGTGGTTCTGTTCGCTTATGGGCTATCGAAAGTAATCCCACAGGCATTCGACCCTTGTATGATCTCCCATTGGTAAGTAAAAATGACACGTTTAGCCCAATTAGCCTTTGGTTTTGTTGCAAGTGACCATATGCAACAATTGCTTGCTATTCTAATAAGAGTTGCTTCTGTTTCAGTAGTCATTGATCAAGTTTTCCAATATAGGTTAGAATTCTATTAAAATTCTTAGGCTACCAGTAAATTTGCTTTTAGATATTCAATATCTAATAATTGATTGTGGTTTTCAAACAACTAAAATTATACGCAGTACTAAACTCTACTCAATTTAGCCTTAATCCACAAGAAAAGTCCATAAGGTCAAAAGTCCCAGAGTTTACACAAATTATTATTTTAGCTAGTACTTTTTATTTATCTATTCTTCTGCTCGCAACCTTCAAGATTTAGTATAAATTTCAGGTATAAACTCAATTGGAAAGAAGTCTTTAGCTTCCAATTATCATTTTTTTTTTTTCCCATTTCCCTTACCAAAGTACTTTCCATGTATTTTGCTTTCATTGACTGCTGCCAACAAGTTTTCTTCAGGAATAAATGTTCCTGTAGATTTTAGATAGATTTAGTTTTCCAGATTTAACTGACACATGGAAATGTTGTGAAAATGGTAAATATAGTAATATGACACTTTCAATGTGCTATATTTTTTCTTTTAATTAACCTGGATGTGCTTTGCTGACTTATTTGGATACCTGAATGCTTCCAATCAAAGTTCAACGGCGAAACTGAACTTTTAAAACAAGTTCAGAGGAAAGTGAGCTATATAACATGGAAACAGATTCATAGTTTTATTGAAGTGTGGAGAACCAGGAGCCAGCTTTAGCAATCTGTATTTCCTGAAATAAATAGGTTGTAAAGGTCTCAGGGAGTAGAAGTAGCTTTTGAAATTTTAGTTGAATGATGCAATTGTTCTTGAGCTTATATCAAGGAAACTTTTCTTGGTAATGAGCACAATCCAAGGGATGGAAAGGTTTGCTTGAATTGGGTTGTGTAGCCGATGAGTTTGACATCCAGGCTCAAGCTGGACAAAGTTTGTGGGGCCAATAGAGTTAATTGTCAAAGAGAGTAACATTTCATTGAACGTGTAAATAGAATACGAAAATGTAGGCTCAGAACTTAATGAAGAAGTAAGCATGAAATAGTTAGTTTACATATTTGGTTTTCTGGTCAATTTGTTTTAGATAACTAGAATTCTCATAATCTTTTATTTTCTAAACCTAACTTTGTCATTTTTTTAAAAAAATTTGTTTTCACTTGGTATTTGTATATACTAGTTCTGCAACATGTGCATTGCAGGTGTAAATGTTGCTTATAATATAAATTATGATACAGCTAATGATAATAAATTACTTTTAACACATATTATGTGCATTAGCAAATTGTTTTACTTTTCAATATTATTTATTTTTGGTTCGCTAACATATCATCTAAAATAATAAAATAGATTTATAGATAAATAATATATTTATGCGCCAAAACATATATATTTGAAGGGCAGTGATGTTGGTTTATAAGGATATAACCAATTACAACAAATTGGATGGTGCATTAAATTTAACTTTGTAACATCTTATGATAGCAATTCTCAAGTATTTAATTAAATAGGATAAACTAAACTAACAATTTTATGCCCAAATTGACCTTCAAATCAAGCGTTTTTTGGTCGATTCAAAAGTTTTACTTCTGTCTATACTTTTATATATTTTTATGATGTTAATCTTTTTCCGATCACAGGTGCATTATGAAGATAAATTGATAAAAGGTCCCAATGAAGGATACTATTATTTTAACAGATTAACACTCAGCTGCATATGTGAATTAATGAAACAATATTTACCTGCCTGTTGGCTAGTAATTTGTTACAATTTGCAGGCTTGCTATCTATTTCCGTGCATGCTTTTTAGTGGAATGTTAGTAATGAGGTTAACTGCAAACTATTCACATCCCTTGTTTCACCTGGTTGCTTCTGCCTTCCCTCTCTTTCATTCTTTTCTTATTGCTGTCCCAAATGTTAATTTTAATATTGGGTTTCAGTAATCACGCAATTTGGTATGTTTAGAGCCGTTGGGAATAGATCTTGTTACTGAGTTTCTTTATGCAATGCAGGTTGGATTTGTAAATTCGCTGGCTTTTGCAAAATCTGGAAGTTACCTTGTTGCTGGAGTTGGGCAGGTAAATTTTTTTTATATGGTGTGATTCATTTTGATGTTTCTGCCTTTGGATCTTTCATTTGTTTTATTCTCTTGATCTTGGGATGAAGAGCCTGAATGCAGAAATAAATGAAAGCTAATCTATGAGTAAAAAAAGATTTGTGTAGTTGAATCATCGAATTTTGATTCTGAATGCTGCGGCTGTCTAACAAATATTCAATTAAGGCCCAACTGGCTAATCCAGTTAAGCAACCTAAGATTATTTCCGAAGTATTACCTCTTTCATGTTGTCTTAACTGATAATAGGCAAATAACTACTGATTAATTAGATTAGACGAGCAGCGTAAATTTTTTCAGTGCACTGAATGTAAAGGAAATGTATAAATGAAACTTCAGCATTGTGTACAAGCCATTTTTAAATATTAATTTTATTTAATTGCATTTTTATTTTATTATTCTTGTATTATTCTTGCAATTACTACATCACTGGTTACTGAGCAATCTCAGATTTATTTTCAATCATTTTCTATACCCAAAATAGCAATCTCAGCTTTTACATTCTTCATCTTTCACTTTTCAATCATTTTCTGTAAGTTTTGAAGTTTTTTCAAGTGAACTTTGTGCTCAAAATGGGAAGTTGATTCTTAAATCCACTTCTCATTACCTCTTTCCTCATCATTCTTGCGTTCTCTTTTTCCCCTCATTCATTTATGGTGACTACATAGTTTCTTGACATTTCAATTTATGGAACAGGAACCTCGACTAGGGAGATGGGGACGAGTTTCAGCAGCTCGAAATGGAGTTGCAATTCAAAGGTTGAAACACTTGTAGGATGTGGAAAATTTTTTACCATCCCAGTTTTGACCATTAGGACTAGAAACTAAATGAGAAATTTCTGATCCTTGAGATTTGGTCTTGCCCAAGTTGTAAATTTAATGCTGGCTTATCAATTTTGATCTTCTTACATGATTATTGATTGTATCACATTGGAAGGGCATGAGAAAAATGTATTCGTTTGTGGACTGGTTCATATTATTTTTTAATGAACTTTATTAAAGAAATTCATATACTGGTAATATTTAAGATGTTAATTAGATTTAATTTGCCGTGTGTTTGGAGGATCATGTTCTGTTTTTAACGAATTTTATAATTATTCTTTTGAGACTAATATTGTTGTATATTTAGGATCCTCCCCACATCTATTGGCTCATAAAATGGTATGACATGGAAATGGAATAGTTATTTCATGTGATTATTTATTATCTATTTAGTGGATACTAGTGCATGGACTAATGCAAATATTTTTAAAATTCTTAGGAAATTATTATTTTATTTTTATATATTGTCATAAAAATATAAACATAAAATAAATAATTTTAAATTTATTTTTAAATTTTTATCATTTAGTTTAAAGAACAAATTACTAAAAATTTCAAAATTAGGTGTTTTTTTAATTTAATTTTAATTTTAATTTTGTATTAGTAAATATATGTATTTTATATTTATTTGTAATGCTATTTACTAGATGTATTTTTCAATTTTTTTTGGCTTAATTAGGTCTTTGAGTTTCTTAATTTGTCTAATAAGATTTACATTTAATTTTAATTTTTAATATTTTATTTTTCAAGCTATTTAGATTTAAACTTTTACTAAACAATATAAAAATTTGATTGTTCATATTTTATAAAGAAAAATAATTTGTAATTTTAAAATAATAAAAAATATTTTTATTTTCAAAAAATTTGAGAAAAAAATCACTCATTTTTTTCTTTAACTCAAGTAATATAATATTTTTTTTTATAACTTATTAAAATTAAAATATGATTTTATTATTAAAATTAAAATATAATTTTTTATTTTTTATTTATTAAATACTTAATATTTGATTATTTTTATCAATTAATTTAAACAATACAAATTTATAAATCTCCGCGTAATCAATACATGTAATACCACCTTTATAAACATAAATTAAAAAACAAGAAATATTTATATTAATAAAATTATTTCAATTTGTGAAATTCACATAAAAATTTTACTTATCTAATAAGATTTTTTATAACATAAATATGAATGAATTTAATCATAAATTTTATGAAAAAAAGATAAACTATATTATTCATTAACAAGATTCACTTGTTTTTAACAAAATTTTTTTGGAGAAAAATATGATTTTGATTTAATTAAAATTCATAATATTAAAATCATTGAACTCAAATAAATACAATCAATTATGAAATTATCAATAAATAATTTTTTTTAAAAAGTAAATTCATATTTATAATCAAATACTAAGTAATTAAAACTTAATCAATATAAAATATCACCCTCATAATCAAATCCAAAATTATCAATTATACTGAAATTAATAAATTTGTTTATTGGAATTAGTTATTGAGAATGATTAGATATTAAATATTTAAGAAATGACAATAATGAAAATAAAATTATATTTACTTCTTAGTACATTATAAAAAATATTATATTATTTTGAAAATATGAAAAATTTTATAGATTGAAAAAATTTGACTATTAATTTTTTGCAAGTTTTTTAAAAAGAAAAGATAAATTGAAAGGTTGAGGATCCAACTGGCCTAATAAAAATGTATTTTTCAATTAGGTTCTTTTCAATATTATTTTAATTTTAATTAATAAATATATGCATGTTATATTTATTTTTAATTTTATTTACTATTTATATTTATTTTTAATTTTTTTAGTTTAATTGGATCTTTTAACTTTTTAATTCATCTAGTTAGATTTAAAATTAATTTTTATTTTTAATTAAATAAGAATTTATTTTTAGGTTATTAGATTTAAATTTTTGCCAAGCAATATAAAAAATTGCTCGTTCATATTTTCTAAATAAAAATAATTTATAATTTTACAATAAAAAATATTTTTATTTTCAAGAAGTTTGAGAAAAAAATCAAAATCACCGAATTTTTTCTTTAACTCACATAATATAATGTTTTTAATAATCTATTAGGAATCAAGATATATATTTTTTTATTTAATAAATATTTAATATTCAATTTTTTCATTAATTAATTTAAACAATACAAATTTATAAACCTCCACATGACCAATACATATAATGCCACCCTCATAGATATAGATAAATTAAAAAAAGTAGAAGAAATATTTATATTTGTAAAATTATTTCAATTTGTGAAATTCATATAGAAAATTTAGTTATCTAATAAATTTTGCTATAAGATAAATAAAAGTAAATTTAAAAATAAATTTTCTGGAAAAAGGATGAATTATATTATTCACTTTTGTTATAAGTTATGAAATATCGAATCATTAAAAGCATTTTTGTTATAAGCAATTTTGTAATATTAAAATCATTAAACTCGATAACACAATCAATTATGAATAACTAATTTGTTAAAAGCAAAATAATATTAATAATATTTTGTATTAATAAATGTGTATTTTATATTTATTTATAATGCTATTTTCTAGTTATATTTTTTTTAATTTAATTGGACCTTTCAAATATTTAATTCATCTAGTTAGATCTAAAATTGAATTTTATTTTAATTAAAATAATATTTTATTTTTAGGCTATTTAGATTTTAATTTTTTCTAAGCAATATAAAAAAATTGGTTGTTCATATTTTATAAATAAAAATAGTTTCATAATTTAAAATAAAAATATTTTTATTTTTAAGAAATTTGAGAAAAAAATAAAATCTATTAACTCAAGTAATATAATATTTTTTGTATAATCTATTATGAATCCAGATATGGTTTTTTTATTTTTCATATTTATCAAATATTTAATATTCAATTATTTTCATTAATTAATTTAAATAAATATTTGTATTTGTAAAATTATTTCAATTTGTAAAATTTATGTAGAAATTTTACTTATCTAATATGTTTTTTATAAGATAATAAACATAAACTTAGTTATAAATTTTATGAAAATGAATAACTGTATTATTCATTAAAAATATTAAGTATTGTTGTTTATAAGTTATTTAAATTCTTAAATTTCACATGTTAACAAAATTTTTTTGAGAAGAATAAGATTTTGATTTAGTTACAAATTCATGTTTCAAATTCATAATAGTAAAATCATTAAATTCAAATAAATATAATCAATTATGAATAAACACTTTTTAAAAAGTAAAATAATATTAATAATTAAAATATTAAGTAATCAAAACTTAATCAATATAAGATATCACACTTATAATCAAATCCAAAATTAGTAGTTATATTGAAATTAATAAATTTGTATTGCTTGAATTAGTTATTGAGAATGTTTGAATATTAAATATTTAATAAAAATAATAATGAAATAAAATTTAATTATAAATTTTATAAAAAGGATAAACTATATTATTCATTATTCATTAAAAAGATTATGTATTGTTGTTTATAAGTTATTTAAATTCGTAAATTTCACATGTTAACAAATTTTTTTTAAAGAAGAATAAGATTTTGAATCAGCTACAAATTCATGCTTCAAATTCATAACAGTAAAATCATTAAAGTCAAATAAATATAATAATTATTAATAAACACTTTTTTTAAAAGTAAAATAATATTAATAATTAAAATATTAAGTAATCAAAACTTAATCAATATAAGATATCACACTTATAATCAAATCCAAAATTAGTAGTTATATTGAAATTAATAAATTTGTATTACTTGAATTAGTTATTGAGAATGATTGAATATTAAATATTTAATAAATAATAATAATGAAAGAAAATTATATTTTAGTTCTTAGTAAATTATAAAAAAATTATATTATTTTAAAAATATATGAAAATTTTTCTAGATTAAAAAATTTTGGCTTATTTTAAAATTTTGCAAGTTTTTTAAAAATTAGTTTTTTATTTCTAAAAATAATAATTATTTTTAACATAAATATAAAATTAAAATTTATATTATTTGGTAGAAAATTAGATCTAAATAGCCTAAAAATAAAAACGTTATTATAATTAATACTAAGATTTAGTTTTGGATTTAAGTAGATAAATTAAAAAGTTTAGAACCCAGTTAAGCTAAAAACTTGAAAAATCTTACCAAAGAATAACATTACAAGAAAACACAAAAAAAAAAAAAAAAAAAATATTTATACACGATAAAAGTTGGGATAAAATTGAGAATATGCCTAATTTTAAGTTTTTTTGGTAATTTATTCTAACTTAAATGAATAATCAATTTTTTTTTCAATTGAATTGAAAATTGAATCTAACTAATCAGTTTAAAATCGATTTAATTTTCTTATCCTGTATGTGCCTTAGAGGGAGAAGTAAAGAGAATAATAATAAATTTTGTCAAATTTAACACTAGGTACTATTCACCCAAAATAAGAGAGAAAAAAAAATGAAGACAAGAGATTCATAGAAGTTTGCAAATAATTCTCTTTACTCCTTTATTGTAACTAGAGAGTTCCATTTTACATGTTGCATATTGTGTGTAATTCAAATTTTTATAAGTGGTTTATCAAGTATTACTGTAATGACCAATTCATTTTAGCTCTGATACCAATAACTGTAACAACCATATTCATTTACATAACTCATATCATTCATGTTCAAAATACACAT
>CATIWR010114758.1:0-19522 GCA_949677035.1 Omphalea diandra
CATAGCAAGTACCTAACTTTCATCATCAAAAGCCTTATCAATTGATTTTGGCTTAAGTTGAGAAACAAAAGCAAGATTATTATCTAAAAGATTAAGTTGAGATCTAGTACTTACACCCTTAGATGTATCACCAATGATCAAGTCCTTAGGGTGGTACTTGGAAAATCTCCAATCCTTGGGTAGATATTGACTTGGCTCTATTTGTTGTTGATGATGTTAGTCTTCATCTACTCTTGATGAATCACCTTCTTCTCTATCTTCCTTTCTTGTAGAGTTTTCCAATTATAACTTCTCAAAGTCACCTATAAGATCATCAACAAAAATATCTTTCCTAAGATCAAGTTTACTAAATTTATCAAAAACAACATTCATACACTCTTCAACTACCATTTAACTTTTGTTAAAGACTCTATATGCTTTGCTTGAGGTGGAATATCCTAAGAAGATACCTTTATTGGTTTTAGAATTAAATTTTCCAAGATTATCCTTGGTGTTCAAAATATAACACTTACATCTAAATACTTTAAGGTATGATATCTTGGGTTTTATACCATTTCATAGCTCATAGGATGTTCTATTGATAATGGGTCTTTTAAAAACTCTATTTGCAATATAACATGTAGTGTTAATGGCTTCGGTCCAAAAGTAATTTGGTAAAGAATACTCATTGACCACTGTCCTAGCCATTTCCACCAATGTTTTATTGTTCCTCTCTATAACACCATTTTGTTGTGGTGTTCTAGGAGCTAAAAAATTATGAAAAACTCCATTCCCCAAGCAATAATTTTCAAAAGACACATTTTGAAATTCCTTTTCATGGTCAATTCTAATAGAAGATATGAAGTAACCTTTTTCATTTTGAACCCTTTTTGCAAAGCTTTTAAAAGCATCAAATGAATCATTCTTATAAGTTAGAAAAGATACTAAAGTAAACCTAGAGTAATCATCTATAAGGACTAGTGCATAATGCTTTCCACCTAAGCTAACACTTTTAGTGGGTCCTATTAAGTCCATATGAATAAGTTGAAGGAGTCTAGTTGAACTTACAATATTTTTGGCCTTGTGATAGGCATGGTGTTACTTCCTTATTTGGCATAGGCCACATGTCTTGTCTTTAGAGAAATTAAGCTTGGGAAGTCCTTCCACTAACTTTCCTTTAGATAGGCTTTGAAGAAGATCCATGCTTGCATGTCCAAGCCTTCTATGCCGCAACCAAGCTTTATTGCTCATTGACATAAGACACTTAAAAGATTTGTTAGCCAAATTGTATAAGTCAATTGAGTAGGTATTACCTTTCCTTTCACCCTTGAAAATAAACCTCATCATCCACTAAAGTGGTGACTCGGCATTCCCTAGGATCAAAGGTGACTTTGTTACCTTTGTCACACAATTTGACTTACACTTAACAAATTATGTTGTAATCCACTAACTAAAAGAACATTATCAATTAAAGAGCACCCATTCTTACCAATGGTTCCAATACCAATTACCTTACCCTTGGCATTGTTACCAAATGTGACATCTCCACCTTTTTTTCTTTTAATGCCATGAATATCTTCCTATTTCTAGTCATATGCTTGGAACATCCACTATCCACATGCCACTTGCTTGATTTGGTGGCTGCCACACTCCTCTCATTTGTCGAGTCTTCTTGTACCATGAAGCAAATATTGGCAACTTCTCATTGTTCCTCTTTTTCACTTGAGCTATCATCTCAAGTGGCTGACAAACTCTTCTTCTTCTCTTTATCCCATCTCTTCTTCTTCTTCAATTTGGGACACTCATACTTGATGTGGCTTTGCTTGCCATATTCATAGCAAGTGACATCGTTGGATTTTTCTCTTGGACTAGGAGCTGTCTTCTTGAAGCCTTTTCTTTCTTTTATTCTTTTGATCAACTCCTTTATCCTCCTTGAGAGCATTGCTAGCTCCTCACTTTCTTCATCACTTGAGGTAATTTCTACCTCCTTCTCATTTGCTGAAGACTTAAGAGCCAGAGTTCTTCTTTCTTTCTCTAGTTTAACTCCTTGGCCTTTTAGCTTCTTCATTTGTTCATCCTTTTGTAAGGCCAA
Source organism: Omphalea diandra (assembly GCA_949677035.1). Taxonomy (NCBI): domain Eukaryota; kingdom Viridiplantae; phylum Streptophyta; class Magnoliopsida; order Malpighiales; family Euphorbiaceae; genus Omphalea; species Omphalea diandra. The sequence goes on from CATIWR010114758.1 coordinate 2,072, forward strand.
CTCATAAGTCAAGAGTTTGCCTATCAAGACGTCTGTTGGCACCTTTCCAATCTCCGGATTGGACACTTGGATGTTGCACACTCTAGCACCAAATTTATGTAAAGGAAGGGTTTTGAGGATTTTTATGTTTACCTCATAGTTTGTGAGTGTCCTTTCAAATTTCTTCAATAGCTCCCATTCGGTTACATACATCTCCAACCAACTTGACTTTACTAGAGTGGTGCCTTCATGGTAGTTCTCAAGTGTCTTCTAAATGGCATGTGTTGTTTGACAATGTTGCACTCTTCCAATCTCTTCTATAGAGAGAGAGTTTAAAAGAATGGCTATTGCCCTTTTGTTTTTGCCATTTGATCTTCGGTGAGCTTCAACCCATTCTTTTCTTGGGATAATTTCTTCAATTCCATCCACTATCTTAGTGGGTGGCTTCCATTCTTTTTACAACTACATCCCAGAGGTCCACCACATCTGTGTCAAGATAGATTTCCATTATATACTTCCAATGATTATAGTCGGTTCCATCAAAGTGAGGCTTAAGGTGTGAGTGGATTCCCTCTTATGCCATGATCTTTTACTCACTAATAAAGGTTTGTTTGAGTGTTTAGGCTCTGGTACCACTTGTTGGCCCTAGGCACCAAGAAAGGGGGGAGGAGGGGTTGAATTTGTGTATAAAAATTAAAACAATAAGATAAGAAAAAGAATGAGTAGAAAGGAGACACAAGATTTATAATGGTTCAGGTATAATTGACCCTACGTCCACTCCCCAATTCTTAGCAATTGGGTGTTCCATTATCTTCCAATGGTGTTTTCAAGCTCACACCAAACATTTACACTTGTGTTTTGAAGGCTCACACAACAACCTTTACACTTGTGGTTTTTAGGCTCACATAACAACCTTTAAACTTGTGTTTTTAAGGCTCACACAACAACCTCTCTTAGTGCTTTTATAGGCTCACATTACAACCTTTACAAATTGTGTTTATGCTCACACTAAACAATCACCTAAAGAAGAGAAAAGATTGAGCAGCAAAATTGCAAAAGTTTGGGTTACAAATTAATGAATTCTCTGACATTTACATCTGTTTGGTGAGGTATTTATAGCCTCTACCCACCAAAGAGAAGTTGCAATAAAACTGGTATCAAATCTTCAAGGTATGCTAGATAGATTTTTGGATTAAATGCTTATCAGGACTCATTCGCGGTCGCGATTTTTCAATTTCCATATGATAGCCAAAAATTCTAGCGAAAACTCCCATTTGTGTCTAATGGCTAGTCCACATGTCAGCTTCTCATTGGTTCTCTAGGAAAATATAGCTGTTGCGTTTCTTCTGCTAACAAAAATAGCAGTCGCGAATTTTCTTGTACAGGACGTGACTGAGGACTTGAATTCGTCTGTCAAAAATTGCTTCTTCCACTTCACGAATCGCGATCGTTACCAACAAGTTGCCTTTGTGGTTTTTGTCTTCTAACGGACACCTTAGACATTTATGAAGCTTTAGTTGTGGACTTGATTCCTTCTTTAGACTCTTTGAAAGTCGCGGTCGTGACTCTGACATGACATAGACTGTGAAACAACCTGTTACTTTTAGATTCCTTCTTTTGGATGAGTCGTAATCGAGAATGGCTTTGCAATTTTGCTTGTCTGATTTCTACCAAGACTTCATATGGATCACGCTCACAAATCTGAGATTGCAGTCGCGATTTAGAAGTCAACTTTGAATTTAAGAGCTCCATCCAACTCCACTTGAAAATCCTACTAATTTCTACAAAATGACACTTAAATAAACCATTAATAATGATCAATCTCCTTTGTCAAGATCAAAAGAGTTCCTAGACTTAGGATTAACCCTCATAGTTCAACAAAAAGGTGTTTTTGTTGATGATCTTGTAGGTGATTTTGAAAAGCTAGAATTAGAAGACACTACAAGAAGAGAAGACAAAAATAAGGAAGGAGGTGAATCATCAAAAGAAGATGATGAGCCACAACATCAACAAAGAGAGGAGCCAAGCCAAGATCTACCCAACGATTAGAGATTTTCCAAATATCACCCCATGGACTTGATCATTAGTGATACCTCCAAGGGTGTAAGTACTAGATCACAACTTCATCCTTTAGATAATAATCTTGCCTTTGTTTCTCAACTTGAGCCAAAATTAATTGATGACGCTCTTGATGATGAGAGTTAGATGCTTGCTATGTAAGAGGAACTCAACAATTTGAGAGAAAATAAGGTATGGGAACTTATCCCTAAGCCTAAGGAACACTCCATTGTAGGTTGCAAATGAGAGTTTAGGAATAAGTTAGAAGAGCAAGTTCTTATGACAAGAAATAAAGCTAGATTGGTTACTAAGGATACAACCAAGAAGAAGGCATAGATTATGATGAGACTTTTACCCCTATTGCAAGATTAGAGGCCATTAGGATACTTTTAGCTTTTGCATGCCACATAAATTTTAAGCTTTTTCAAATGGATGTGAAAAGTGAAATTTTAATGGAATTATTGAGGAGGAAGTCTATGTTGAACAACCTCCTGGTTTTGAGTCAAATTGTTTTCCAAATCATGTTTTTAAATTGAACAAAACATTATATGGATTGAAACAAGCTTCAAGAGCTTGGTATGAAAGGCTTAGTTTATTTCTCTTGAAAAATGATTTTGAAAAAGGAAAGGTGGACACTAGACTATTTATTAAAAAGTACAAGCATGATACACTAATTGTACAAATATATGTTGATAATATCATTTTTGGTGCTACTAATGAGTTCTTTGTGAGAATTTTGCTAAGTTTATGACTAGGGAATTCAAAATGAGTAAGATGAGAGAGCTCAAGTTCTTTCTCGGTCTATATATTAAGTAAACCAAATAATGGATCTTCATTAACCAAACTAAGTACATAGGGGTTTTGGCATGGATGGTTGCAAAGTAGCCAAAACCCCTATGAGTGGTACCATCAAGCTAGACAAAGATGAATCGGGTAAGACAGTAAATGAAAAAAAATTATTGAGGTATGATTGGATCTCTACTTTATCTTACTGCTTCTAGGTCGGATATCATGTTTAATGTATGTATGTGTGCTAGGTTCCAATCCTTTCCTAGAGAGTCTCATTTAAATGCAGTTAAAAGATTTTTTAAGTATTTGCATGGCATAATTCACTTAGGGTTATGGTATCCTAGGGATTCATCCTTTAGTCTCATAGGATATTTGGATGTAGATTATGCGAGTAGTTTATTAGATAGAAAAAGCACTTTCGAGACTTGCAAATTTATAAGACAATGCTTAGTATCTTGGTTTAGTAAAAAGCAAGTGTCAGTTGTCTTGTCCACCATAGAAGTCAAGTATGTTGTTGCGGGTTGTTGTTGCACCCAAGTTCTTTAGATAAAATAACAATTGAAGGATTTTGGCAAAGTGATTGATCACATTCCTATTAAATGTGATAGCACTAGTGCTGTTAATCTTTCTAAGAATCTCATCCAATACTCTAGGAGCAAACACATAGATATTAAACATCATTTCCTTAGAGATCATGTGCAAAAGGGTGATGTTGTATTAGAATTTATTGACACAAATCATCAACTTGCAAATATTTTCTCTAAACCTCTAAATGAAGAAAGATTGAACTTCATTAAGAGAGAATTGGCAATGCTTGATGGAAGCTCCCTAAAGTGAAAGTTTTGATCTTATGTATGAATGCTATATGTGTTGTTTGTTGATTATATGTCTTGTGTTTTCTATGTGGCATATTCCAAATGGATCACAATTTTGATTCTTTCAATACTTATTTTTTCATTTTTATCTTTGATGACTCATAATTTGCGGTTGCTATCTTATCTTCACAGTCGTGAATTACAAGTCATAGTCACCCGACTGTTAAACATCAAATCGCAGTCGCGAAGATCAAGCTCCATCGCAAATTTTGGTCAAGAATTCAAATTTTTTACTATTGTAGCATGTATTCCCAAGGAAAATTTGTCTGTTACTCACATTTTTCGAAAATCACAGTTACAATCTCGGAATTAGCGGACGTGAATTTAGTAACTGTCAAGCCATTAAGTGATTTGACTGTCAATTGTTTCCAACTCTTTATTAATCCATTTCTAGCCTTTTGTGCATCCCTTAAATGACTATATAAACCCTCTAAATAATGATTTTCATCATTTCATCCAACTCCAAAACTCTTATTATTCCAAAGCTCTCAAAATCTTCAATCTCTCTATCCTTTGCAATGGCTCCCAAGAACTCAAGAGCAGATAAGGGCAAGGTTGTGGCTCAGCCATTTGCACCCCCTGCACTCCACCTCATGAAAGGCATCACTAAAGAGGAGAAAGAGAGGTACAAAGTAAATTCTTCCAAGATCATCCTCCCTAATAAGATTCCTTCTACCTTTCTGTTGGAGACCTTGGGCATCAATGCAGAGATTCATGCTTTCCTCTCCAATTTAGGCTGGAACAAGTTCATCTTTCGGGATGAACTCGATTATGAAGAAATTGTGAGGGCATTTATGTGCACGGTTCAATTGAGTTGCAAAGCCGGTTCATGAGCGGGGCAATATAGGTTAGTATTTCAGGCTTTTAGTGATCCTTTTTATATTACCTTTGAACAACTATCCTCCCTTTTCGATCTTCAAGTCAGAAAAACATTCCCTTTATCATCTTCGCACTTGATGTTATTTACTCTGAATTATAATCGAAAATATCTATTAAAACTAAACACGACCCTAGAACCTCATTGGCCAAATGCATTAAAACCCTACCCTTTTGGATACTCTATTGTATCTTTAACTTTTCCCTAAATGCTATAAGTGATGGTAATGAGAAAGTATCACAAAAAGACTTTGCATTTCTTTTTTGCCTTGTAAAAAACAAATCGATTCAAACTAGTCGGTATTTTATGGATCAATTGATTCACAAGACTACCAAACCCAAAAGCCAATTCCTTTTGTCTTCTCACATTACTACGATTTATCGCTTTGTAGGGTCACTTGATAAGGAAAATGAAAAATTCGTCACCAAGAAACCCTCCCTTCTCAAAACTTTTTTAACCTCACTTGCCTTATCAACGCTAAAGCCATACACCTAGATACGTATGCCTATACCCTGGGTGCTATTGGGCCCAATAAAATGGAGAGCTCCCAAGCCTCTAAAAGGAAGAGGCTCATCATAGAAGAAGGAGCATCTCCAGTTCCCCCTCCTCAACCGAAACCTAAATCTAAACCGTCTCTTGCCACCATGAAAAGAAAATTGGACGAGATGATGAGAATGATGAATAGGAGATTCCTATTTCTCTCACATCTTTATAGTGACATGGTGGATTTACAAGAAAAGATAAGTGTTCCTACTTGCCATCTTTTGGACTATACAAAATTTGAAGATACTCAAGAAGAAGAGGGCAATTAAGAAGTTGAGGATGGAGATGAAGCAGAAGGTGCCAACAATGAGGAAGTAAAAGATACTTTTGGAGAAGATGATGACTCTCCAACTTTCTAGACTAAGGATTTCTTATATTTTCTTTTTGTTTTTAATAGCAAAACTTGTGATCCCATAGTTGTTTATAAATAAATAAGATATGTTTCTTTGTAATTCCTTGTCTTGTTTGTTTGATGGAATTTACTTTTATTGCATTCTTATTTTGTTCCTTATGAACACTTATCTGTTTGTTATGCATGTATTCTTTTCCCTTATGAACCCTTTCTTTGATCCTTCTAAAGGGGGAGAAATAGAAACAAGGCATGTTTAAGGGGGCGAAAAATAACTGACAAATAATAGCATAAGTTGAGGGGAAGCATCATATTATCACACTTTGATTTTTTAGAAATTTCACTTTGAATGATTGAATGCCATACTTAGGAAATTTAACCTTAAGTATTCATTGAATCATGTTACACTCCAACTTCACATTTCTACATTATTTTCCCTTAGGAACAATCTAAGTTGTCAAAATCAAAAAGAGGGAGATTGTTGGACTAGGATGGTTAATCCTAAGTCTTGGACCTCTTTTGATATTGACAAAGGAGATTGATCAATCTAATATTTCAATTGAGTGTTGTTTTCCAGAATTAAGTTAGATTTTCAAGTGGAAGTTGGCTAGACTTCATAATCTTCATGAAGGCAAAGTTCATCCAAATTCGTGGTCAGTGAATTATAATTCGCAACTGCAACCTAACTCAAGAACAGGGTGAAACTAGGCCAGATGAATTTGCAGGCATCATCTCTGCCGCGAATCACCCAAAAGTGGGAGTGTCAAATTCACAGTTAGTGTTGCATCTCAATCACGACCACAAAATTCATAGTGTCTAAAGGGGGAACCAAGTCCATAACCGCAGCGTGCCAAGTTCCCAAGTATCTGCTGAATAACAAAATTTGAGAGGGTGACATTTTGGGTAGCGATCGTGATTCAAGAAGAAGAAGATTGTCTTTCAAACAGAAGAATTTGCATCCTGAGTCGCGCCCTATACAAAGAAGAATCGAGACCGCGACTTTGGTGGGCAATTAGAAAACAACGATAATATTTATTAATGGACCAATGAGGAGATGACAAGTGGACTAGCCATTACACACAAACGAGGTTTTTTTTGCCTCAATTTTTTAGCCCCCGTATGGAAATTGGAAAGTTGTAATTGCGAATCCTTAGTAGCAATCGTGATTTTTGCCTATCATGCAATTAATGCAGAATCTGCCTAACATGATTTAGAGATTTAATGAGCTTCTTAGTGTAATGTCTCTTTGGTGGGTATGGGTTATAAATACTCCCCCAAACAGATGTAAAAGCAAGAGAATTCATTAACTTGTAACAAAACTATTGCACTTTTGCTACACATTCTTTTTATTCTTTAAGTGATTGTTTGGTGTGAGCATAAACAACAATTGTAATAGGTTTTATTATCAGCCTTTAAAAACACTAAAGAAAGGTTTAGTGTGAGCCTGTGAAAACACTTAAGAGAGATTTTAGTGTTAGCCTTAGAAAACACTTGTAAGAAAGGTTATTTTGTGAGCCTTGAAAACACAAAGTGTAAAAGTTAGACGTGAGCTTGGAAACACCATTTTAAGTGATGAAACACCCAATTGCAGAGAATTGGAGAGTGAATATAGGGTTGATTATACCCGAACCACTATAAATCATGTGTCTTTTTTCTACTCTTCTTTATCCTCATTTAATTTTTTTTTTATACACCAATTCAACCCCCCTTCTTGGTGCCTAGGGCCATATATATATATATATATATATATATATATATATAAACCATTAGGATTTTTGTGACAAGTCTGTGTCTTAAAAGATATAGATAAGATAATATCCTATTTTGTTTTAACTTTTAAAATGAAATCAATATCTAAATAATTTAGATAATGCCTCTAATTATCTTAATTGAAAATAGAGAGAGTAGTAAAACCTAATTTCACTTTAGGTCTATTCCATATGTGTGACCCTATAGGTTCACATAATATTGGTAATGTCTCAAATCCTATTTATAACATGCAGTTTATAAATAGCCTCTAGTAAGAAATTATGACTATCCAAATTATGTGAAAGTCAACAATCCGACCTTATCACTTTAACAAATAGTATTATAATCCTTTTGTCACATTATATCTCAATAGAATATAAAGCATGGATCATGTTATCCTTATATAGTTCAATTATTTATGAATCTCTAAGTAGATTGATGTAAAGTGACATTGATAACCTTTTTTAATTCATTTTTCGTATGCCATGCAATCTCTTCAATCTACTTTATTGAGGTAGCTAGAGATATATTTCTCATAAATATATGAGGGATAAATTCCTTTTTAATCACTCATATTCCTTTATATGATTTATTTCATGTCCAATATCAATATGTATAATCATCTTGTTAAAGATAATGTTGGATGGTATCAAAATATGAAGTTTAATATATTGTAATCTATGGTGATTTTCAGGTCAAAGGATTAAGTTAATATTATTGCATGAGAATCACATAGCGGGTCAGTCTAATACAATATTTCTTAAACATGTATCTATGTGTTTGACTTGATATCCTATATTGATATCCATCTTTATGATTAGTAAAACATAGTTATCAATCAAAGCATGTACTAGTCTTCATTCATTATTTTTCCATAATAATGATCAACTAGGGACAATTTAGAATTGGATCATTTATAGTTAAGGATTTTACTATCAAGTCACATACTTGATGACCTTAAATAGAATTAACTATTCATGAAATTTGTTATTTATCCATAAACTAAATATCTAATACAATGTTTCTTAAACATTTGTATATGTGTTTGACTTGATATTTAATATTAATATCCCATATATATGATTAGTAAAATGTTGTCATCAATCAAAACACATACTAGTCTTCATTCATTATTTTTCCATAATAATGAACAATTAGGGACAATTTAGAATAAGATTATTTACACTTAAAGATTTTACTATCAAGTCACATACTTGATAACCTTAAATATAATTAAGAATTCATGGAATTTATTATTTATCCATAAACTAAATATAAAATAAATATTTAATAAAAATGCAACCATGACATTAATAAAATATTCATTACAAGAATTGGCCTAAGGCACATAAGTAGCAGGTACAATTTGTTCCCCTTGAAACACATCCCTTGTTTGATTTAGAGATTCCAAAACAACTTCCTTGGTAAAACAATTCACTATTGCATGATGTTGGTCAACCAGTCTAGACCTAATATCACACCAAATTCATGAAGTGGCAATAATACTAAACCAACATTCAACTCAATGTCATCAATGTGAATCACACAGTCATGGCATACCTTATCGATAGTCATCACATCTCTTAAAGAAATACTCACACATTAGTTAAAACCTAAATGTTAATGCTTACTACATAATTAGGATGCCACGTATGTGGAGTTAAGATCAATTAATACATCAGCTTTTATATCATGGAGAAAATTTTTACCAATGATAACTTTTAGAGTAGCGATGGCTTCTTACTTAATCATACTTTAGTGTATATCTGGGGTTTAGAACTATGACATTTTGATTTGCTCATACCCTGACTAGTTATAATTGCTTTACCTCTGCTTTTGCCTTTACCAAAAAGTACTCCAACTCCACTTGCTTTGGGAACTTCAACTGTGAATTTTAATTTAACTCTACCTCTACTTACCTCTAACATTCTAGACCCTTTAGGAATATCTCTAAGCATATGATCAAAAGATCCATAAAAGTAGCACCCATGAGTCAGTTTCTTATATTCACTCACGATGGGCATTGTTGCATAGCTTGACCTTGACCTTGACCTCTACTTACATAAGATGAAACTCCTAGTCTCCTACCTTTATAGCTAGAGTAACCACCCCTAGTACTATACTTGATGGTATATAATATGCACATTTACTTTTCTTTATGCTAAAATCTCCCACAAACTCACTAGGCTCCTTTTTGGCCCATTTATGAGGGCCTCGATTTTGAAGTTGTGCTTGAACTAGTGGAATCTTGCTTGTGACTCCTACCTTTTATAGATAAATAAGGGATCAAGGGAATAGGGGCCATACATTAGTAATAACTCCATATTATGGCTCGTGTTTGGATCAACGAGGGATCCTTTAGGCCTCACACAAGATTGAAGCCATTTTTCCAATTTATGATCAATGAGGGGACCAAAGCAATGAAAAATTATAAACCAAACTGTCATTTAGAAGGCTTAATCCGTCTTTACCTCATCAGAGATTATGTTTGAAAATTGAGTACGACTTAAGGAAGAGGTTAGACATCTCTAAACTACTAGAATTTAGGAATCTTGCCTTCGACTTCTTTGGTTCACTTTTTATTGTTAATTAATATGGTTATCACTTTTAAATATATTTCTAGCGCATCTAATTAAGCACATCATCATCAAGGATTTATAACAATATTAAAGGGGAGGGTTGCATGCAACATTAAGCAGGGAGTTTGTACATATCAAACAAACATAACCCTGTATAATCAAGATGACCATGCATATATGGTCATTTACATAAAAGGAAAGCAAACAAGTTGGTGGTCATCCTAAGGAATAAAGCAGCATAACATAAAAGAAAGTGTACCCAAAGTGAAATATGCTCACCAATTCTCCTTTAACTCAAGGTAACCTAAGCATATTCTAAGTCCAAAGTTAACACCATGCCAACATCACATGAATCACATAATAGCAATAATAATTACAAGTAAGACTGAAACATATGAATCATGGAATATAGAATATCATAAATATATAATGCAAATGAAATTCAGAGAATTTTAAAACCTAGTGCAAAGTTTTAACAAATGGAATCCTAGGGTTATTAAACCCTCCTCCATATTACTCTTAAAGAGCTAAACATCCATGAACACCACTTACCATTTTAGAGGATTCAATGCTAATCATAGGGAAACTACTATAAGGCCAAATATGTGTACAAGACATTAAGCATGAGACACAACATGATAGGGGTCATCAAGAGTTGATCTTTCTTCCCTAATTTCAATAATATGATCACCCAAAATAAGAAAAAGAGGGGCACACAAGCTAAAAAGCTTACAACCCCTATTGTTTGTGAAGACTATTGAAAAATTCAACTAAACCATGAATAATAAAGAAATAATAAGCTCATAAGGTCATAGGGGTGGTAATCCCTCTCTTAATCATTTCCAAAGCTCACTAAACTGAACACTCAAAGTGAAATAAAAGTGTGATGCATGAAAAGGTCAAAATTAAAAGTGTGATGCATGAAAAGGTCAAAATTAAAAGCATTAAATTAAGGAAATAAGACTAAAACCTTGATCCTAACTCAATATTTAAGGGAATATGGGTTATAAACCATGTGGTCTACCTAATATTCCACCATTTTAGCTCCCAAGGTACTATAAGAAATCATAGAAAAGAGAAAGACTCATATGGAGATGAAGAGAGTTTTCATAAACTATTCGCAGCCATAGCGGGTTGTACAAACTAATAAATGGTATGAACAACCTTGCAAGTGGTCTGAATAGACCACTATAGGTTTGTATAGCCCATTAAGTTCTTCAAAGAGAAAAGAGAAGAAGAAAGGGAGAAGAAGAGAACGGGAAAAAGGGACCCTTGGATGATTTTGATTTATTGTCTTGCATTTAGAGTCACTAGACTTAGGAAATGCAAGGCTTTATATGCAATGAGAGTCACTTGACTTAAGAAACTCAAGTTCCTCACTTGCTCATTACCATAAAGTGTCAAAACAAAACCAAAAACATAACTTTAAGATATAAGGAATAAAAAAATGCAAGCATTTTATAGAGAAAAAGATTAAAAAAAGTCATTAAAAAAACCTACAAAACTCTATTTTGAGGTGAATAGAGGTCCTAAGTCATTAGACATCACTCTATTCTATCACTGGAGTCAATAAACATCCCAAAAGATGCCTCAAAAGCAAGAAATATTAATGAAAGAAGATGAAGGTTTTTTGTTATGTTGTAGGGAACTTGAGTTGTACAACCATGAATAAGGGTTGTATAGCATAACAATAAGGTTGTCCAGTCCTCATTTTTTGGGGTTTCAAAAATAAAAAATGAGAAAGGAAGAGAGAGGAGAAAATAGGGGGAAAAGGGTCCTGGGTGTGACCTTGTGATGTCTCTGCCCTCAAAAGCATATCACAAGTTTAATATCCTTAAAAAATACTTAATGTACTATACAAATACAAAGATAAAGGCCTAGTTCTACCCTGAAGAAAGTGGGGTGTGGTTAGGGTTTGAGTTTTTTGTGTCTAGGAGTGTCTGAGAATTGATTTTGGTAGAGTTTAGTTAGGGTTTCCAATCCTCTTTTCCCTCTTCAAAAGGAGGTATTTATAGGCATTGGATGGGTGCATAGTGCTAGAAATAGTTTTAGTTGCACCATGGACGCATCTAATCACAGAAAAGGAGAGTGTTGTACTAGAATTAGAGTTTGCATATGGGCTATACAACCAAGAATGACCTATACATCTCTCTGTCAAGGTTATACAACCTTAGGGTTAAAGGAGGGACCAATTTTAGAAGGTTCTATAGTCTAGGGTTTTATCATGGGTTGTACAACTAATCAAGCCTGTCAAGCAGCCTTATACTTAGCTTAGACTTTCTCTTGGGGTTTGGTCTTGGGCTAGGTTTAATGTTAGTCTTAGGCTTTTCCAAGGTTCTCAATGGCCTTCCATCGTTTTATTCGGGCAATTCCCTTTTCATTATAGGGATTTGGTTCAATGATTTCATCATTGGGTTATATGTCATGAGGTCCAAAATCTGATGCTTAAATATGTCATGTTCATATGTATGTCCCTATAGAACCTATCCTTGCTCTGATACTAAAAATTGTAACACCCATTTCCATTTATCAAGCATGACATTTATTTTCAATTATTCATATGTATAATGGTGAACTTATGATTTATTCAAAACCTAAAAGGCATTTAATGTAAACATGTATTACATACAATCCATTTGATGTTAATCACCATAAATTGATTCATATCTAGGTATATGTAAATGGCACAAGGAGAGAGAGTAGAATTCAACTGATGACATGTGGCCCATGTGTATATATGTAAAACTTTATGCTCTAAAATGCCTAAACATTATGCTTCATTATCTGAAAAAATAATTGTGATTTGGTGAGTTGTGACTCAATGAATAAAAATAATAATTAGATTTTTATGACATAATCAACAATCAATTATTATTAAGACACATTATGAGTAAAAGGATTAACTCATGCAAGTGCAAATGTAAAGATGATTCGATTTTATCATTACCTTACACTACTTACGAGAATTCATATTAAGTGAAATTTTATTTTGCTAGCCAATATATAACATGTGATTCATTTGATCAACAACATGTGCCATAATAAGGCATATCAATCCTTTTGTGAGGTGATTTGCAAGTGTTTGACAAGCTGGTCACAACATCCTTTTAGTTTCATATGGAAGTGTTCATTTACACTGACAGATTAAGGAATCATTAAGATTATATAATTATATATGACTTGTATTCACATGTAAAGTATCACAATTCAGTCACATATGCACATAATAAAACCTAATCATATCTTAAAATCACACATATGCATATTAGAATCCAATTATGGTTTTTACTCACTTTTGATGCAACCAACCTTTATGGTAGGTTTGAACCTCTCTTTTGTTCTTCCTCAATGTGTTGAGATCCTAAAATGTAATACATATATGATTACTAAGGGATCAAAATGAGTTTGCATGCTTGATATGCAACTATGGTCATGTTCCATACAAATGGGTTACGTACTTATGCTTATTACTTTTGTATGGCAGCTTGACCTTGCTACACTTTAATTGTAATAACTTCAGATAAATTTATCCAAATGACTTTATTCCTTTTCATATAAACAAGATACGTGATGATATAACATAGTTAAAATTTAGGACAATATAAGGCCTATAAAAAATATGGTGAATTTTTAAATTTTGCCTTATTTCTTTATGACCACAGTTTGATCATGTCTTACAATTGTATAAATCCAAATGAAAAATGGATTTTCCAATACTTACCAAACATATAAAGTCACATTTTTCATGTTTTACACTTTTCCTAATTCAATCTATAAAGTCATCAAAAGAAATAAATAGTCTCAGTCTAAGTAAGTTTTAATAAGTTTAGAATTAGTAATAATGAAGGAGCAATATCTCTTCACATAATATATTTAGCAACACTACATTACAAGAATATAAATGAGACATAACTCTATAACTTTATTGTTTTGTACTTCACCTAATTCCTATTTTATGGCCATTAAATTCTAAGTAACCAGAATCAATAGATTGAGTAGGTTTCCACAGGTTATGGGTCAATCACAATCAAGGAGTAACATCTCTTCCCACTCAATAAATTAAACAAAAATATTTAATATGAATTTATAGGGGATATAACTCTATAAATTTTAAGTTTTACACTTTGTCTTACTCAACTTATAAGGTCATCAAAATATATCAATAATCTTAGAGTAAGGAGGTTTCGATAGGTTGAAAACCAGTCTTAATCAAATAGTCATATCTCTTCACACAAAACATATTTAGCAAAACTATTTTTTCATTCATTTAGATAAAGACATAAACCTACAAATTTTATGTTTTACACTTTTCCTAATTCCTCTTTTATGGCTATAAAATCACAGGTGTAATAGTTTACTCTAAAAATAAAACCAACATAATTTATCTCATGTTTCTCCTATGCTTCTAATAACCTCATACATGTATTATAACTATAATTACTCCATAATTCTTATTAATTATGCATGTTTAACATGTTATGGGGGAAGGAATTTCATATGGGAAGAAGATAAAATCACTTACCTCTTTTCGAAAACTAGAAAAGCTTAGGGTTTCTTCCTAGTTGGCTTACTTCTTCTTCCTTTTCTTCTTCTTTTCCCTTTCTTTCTTTCTTTGCTATCTCTTTCTTTTATAGCTGCCTCACATTTTTTGTACCTTATCTACTCTTAAAGGAAGAGAAATTCAATTTGTATACCTACTTTATCAAGAAAAAATCATGGCGGCTTTCTACTATTGGTTTAAACTTTGATTTTCTCTTTTAGTCCCTTTTGTTCATTCCTTCATCAACTCTTCCCCTCTATTAATTTCCATATGCTCATTATACTTTTAATAAGTTTTAAACACCATTATTTAGGGTATTATAACATGGATACCACATACGATAATTACCATGCAATTATGCAAACATCAAATCTATGTTCAAATGCCCTAATGGTGCAAGTGTTATCATTGCCCTTATCAAATGCACATATTTATGTAATGCATATGTTCATGTTGGATTACATATCATTTGTGCATTGGATGTGTGAGAATGCTAATGAATGAGGATAAGGATGTTACATGATATGTTGATAATGTTGAATAAAATGACTTAGTTGACGAGGAAACTCTCTATGTAAAAGAGTGATACGACTAGTGAGCTAACTCTCTAGCAATATAAAATGCTAAGCTGGTAGGTGAGGAAACTCTCATAGAGTAGGGATTAGCTTATGGAATGAAGAGGAAGTCTTTTACAATACCTTAAGTAAGGTTCCTCATGGACTTAGGTTACGTTGATTACTCATATGATATATGCTCGTGGATGAAAAGTTTTTAATAACTTGCATTGTTTGCTTAAACATGTATAATACTTTGATGTATGATGTTTTAGCTTAAGGTGTTTATGGGCTTATCTATTCACTAAATATGAAAGGCTTACCCTAACTGGTTGACTGTTACAAGTTTTATACATGAGGCTCAAACAAGGAGGGCTAGGATCTCACCATGTTTTGAGTTTTGTTTGAGGATGTATAAATGTATATAATATGAACTTTAATTGCTTTAGGACTTATGGATATGTGTAAATTCCTAGTAGATTGACTAATTGAAGGCTTGTATCAATATTCTGAAGAAGGATATCCCTTGTACAAATGATGTGAATTGAACTAAAAAATCTATTATACAAATGATGTAAATTGAATTATAAAATCTATGTACAATATAAATATGTTACTCATGTATATGAAAAGGATATATGCCTTATGAATAATTCTCTCCATTTACCGACGACTTATGTGAATAAGATGAATGATTTTACAAAATGATTATAAACTATTAGGCTTGCTAGATGTTTAGGGGACCTTAAGCCTCCTAAGCACCTAGTGTCAGCACGAGCAAATAGTGGTTCATGATAATCTGCCTCTTGAGGGAAGAGACCATGAGGCATTATTTATTAGAGCGAAGGTGAAAGGAAAGCATATAAATTGTGTGATGCTAGATGATGGGTCCAAAATTAATATATGTCTTGTGAAGTTACTATCAAAATTTAGGATGTCTGTGATAGATTTAGAGGCATTTGAGAGTATTGTTCAAGTCTATGATGATGGCAATGTTTTTTATATTCGTTAGGCCAATCTTGTAATGGATATTTTCTTAATAATGCCATGGTTACATTTCTATTAAATATCTCTTTTGTTTATGGTTAAATCATAAATGTGACAACCGTGTTCATATTTGTAATGATACTAATAAATGTAACATATGTATTCATATTTGCTTTGATACCAATAACTAATGTAACCATGTTCATTTACAAAACTCATACTATTCATGTCCACAATATGTAATGCTACAATCAGTACCTATCATAGCACTCAACCTCCGGGATTTGCCCGTCGGCCCCGCGATGTCATACACACTGGGATTTGCACGTCTGCCCGCGTATGCTTGAGCCCTCTTTGATACCAAAACTGTAATATCTAAATTCATTTGTCAAACCAATAACTGTGATAGCCATTGTTCTCATTTGTAAATCATCTTTGATACCATAAATTGTAACGTCACAACGTAGCTACAACGGGTACCTATCAGAGCACTCAACATCCGGGATTTGCCCGTCCACCACGCGATGTTATACACACTGGGATTTGCACATCTGCCCCGCGTGTGCTTGAATCCTCTGATACCACCAACTGTAACTATCGTTTTCAGTTGCAAATCAAGGCATTTCATGTTCAGAAATGCATACACATTAAGGTTTATTCGTCATACATATATAATCCCATATGTATTTAATATACACATGTGTTAACTAATGTTAAGACTAGTGACCATAACTAGTTCCTATCAAATGTATGTACATGATGCAAGGAGAGGGATTTGGAATTCAGCCGATGACCTATGTTCCATGTGTCTCTATGCAAAACTTTATGTACTAAAGTGTCCAAACTCTATGCTTCAGTATCTGAAAAATAATTGCGATTTGGTGAGTCGCGACTCAGTGGATAAAAACAATAATCAAATCCTTATGGCATAATCCATAATCAAATATCATCAAGATACATTGCAAGTATAACAATTGACTATGCAAGTGCAAATGCAATAGCTTTGTTTTTGTCATTACCGAGCAAGACAAACATTGTTCCCGGGATATTCATGTGATTAATGTAACATATGATTTGGGACCTATTGGTCCATCTTCCTGTAATTTGCAAGTGTTTGACAAGTCGGCCACAACACCCCTTTTAGTTCCATATGCAAGTGCTTATTCACAAATGCTATGCCAAGTAATCGTTAAGAGCATTTAATTCTCACTTGGCCTGTATTCCCATGTAACATGTAATAATTCAATCATATATACATGTAATAGAACATAATCATATTATTCATATGTAACATGTAACAATTCAATCATATATACATGTAATAGAGTATAATCATATCATACAATTATCACATACACCCATTGAATCCAATTATAGTGTTTACTCACTCACATTGAATCCAATTATTGTTTCTACGCACACACATTGAATCCAATTATTGTTTCTACTCACCTTTTGATGCTACCGACCTTTATGGTAGGGCTTCTTCATAGTATTGAGACCCTAGAATTTGATACATATATGGTTACAAGTATGTCAAAATGATTATGAATGCTTGGTGCATGATCCATG
>CATIWR010114782.1:0-15154 GCA_949677035.1 Omphalea diandra
CATATGCACCATTCTTCCCATCCCTAAAGGATCTCACAATCTATAGCTGCGATAATCTGAAGGGATGGTGGAGCAAATACGTTGAGCTGCCGGTACTGCCTCAATTTCCTTGTCTTTCAAAATTGAAAATATTATATTGCCCTAACCTGGCATTGATGCCGACATTTCCATCTCTGAATGCGAACCTGGAGTTATGGGACGCCAGCATAAGACCATTGTACGAGACGATGAAGAAGATGACGCCATCAGCAACATCAACCTCTTCTTCTTCTCCTTCAGTTACTGCCCCGCTATCTACGTTGAAGAGAATGAACCTAAGAAGGTTGGTTGATCTAGATTATTTCTTGGCTTCCAAGGATGGTACTGACTCTACTAAAGGTAGAGAGGACGAAGGCATGATGCTGTGGAGATGCTTTAGAAGTCTCGAAAATCTTTGTCTTTGGTATCTTCCAAAAATGTTGTCTCTACCAAGCGGGCTTCAATATGCCACCAGCTTGCAGCATCTCGAGATTTTTTATTGTTTAGATTTGAGTACTTTGCCTGACTGGATACCCAACCTCACATCACTTGAAAGCCTAATAATTGTACACTGCCCCAAATTGACATCGCTACCAAAAGTAATGCAACAAGTGACGTCATTAAAGACGCTAGTGATTGAAGGATGCCCTTATTTGGCTGAAAGATGTGGAAACGATATGACTGCAGATTGGCCCAACATTGCTCACATCCCGAATATCAGAATTGATGTGCGTGATATTCAACGGGAAGGCCAATATTTATTCGAAGAAGAGAACTCCTCTGACTCCACAGGTTAGGTTACTACTCTCTCCTCCTTCTTTCTGTCCATTATTTCAAATGTATTGATTTTTCGAATTTACTTTTTTTTTTTTTTTTTTTTGCATTATTGTAATGATAGTGCTATAAAGTACAAAAAGATTATAGCATCATGATCGGCTGCTTCTAAATCATATATATTATACCTGTAAGTTAAATTGATTTCTTAGTTTATTCTTTCCGTATTTACTTTTATTACGTTTCAAATTTTAACAAATTTTCTATTTCTCTAATTCCATTCGCAGATGGAAGGATGCTTCAAAACCATGTTAGAGATGTGCATTATTGTGATGATAGTGGTACAATAAATTTGGGACAAAAAAAGTTACAGCATTAGATGCTTGTAGGATGAATTGTGTGCCTTTAATATCTTTGGCAGATTCTTACTCTGCATGTGTATTATTGTAATGATAGTGCTAAAATAAAGTCAGGACTAAAAAGTTATACATAGCATCACCTGCTTATACAGGATATATGCATATGTTGTAAGTTCATCAATTGCCTATGTTATTCTGTTTTCACCTTTATTATGTTTCAAATTTAACTACTTTCTTTTTTTCTTGATTCTATTTGCAGATGTAAGGATTTTATTTACTTTCTTCTTTTTTCGAAGATTTAAAAATGGATTTTTGCTTTGCTTTCTCTTCTATCCTTCTGCTATTTCAGAAGAATGTTTGGTTCTGTACTATACGGAAACCTATACGTAAATGGTTGTATGTAAAGCATCCTGCGTCTGATTTCTGCCAATTGCTCTTCCACTGATGTTGCTACATCTCAGAACCTTTAAGAAGCTAGGTGTTGTGGAGAGCATTGGTTCTTGATTGATGATGGATTTATGCAGTTACCAAAATATCATACTCCTTGCAGGCAACACCAATTTGCAGGTTGCAACATCAGATTCAAATTTAAGTAAGGTCTACAATTGAAGGTCATACTATAGATGGAGCATAAATACATCAAGAAAACTGTAAAATATATTTATAAAACTGTAAATTTTTTTTATATTTATAAATTTTTTTAATATATTTATAAAACTGTAAAAATTTTTTATATTTATAAATTTTCTAAACAAAAAAAAAGCATAAATACATTAAGAAAAAAGTAATTATTTGCCTTATTAGGCTACTATTTTTTAAAATATAATTTAAACATTATTTATATGCATATATCACGTGTATTTTGTATGAGTATATAATTTAAAAATACTAACAATTAATCGAATGACTCTTTTTGAACAAATATTTGGAATCTCATTGTATGTGAAATAGCTTTTACACTTTAGGTCATTTTTCTATTAAAATTAAAATTAATATAATACCCAAATTATTCATATAATCATGAATTTTTTTTTTTTTTGTTATTCATATATTATTCTCCCATATATGTATAAGCATAGAAAAGAGGTAAAAGACTAAGTTTATCCTTGATTTGAAGAATAATTTAGATATATTTTTTTATTATTTTAAGTAATTAAGGTATTATCAAATTGATTAATGTGTCAATGCATTTATAATTACAATTGCGCAATTAACTAAAAAGGTAAATCTTATGCTTTTCTTTAGTTATTGCAAATGTATTCAATTTTTTAATTCTATTATATAATAATGATTATCTTCACTATTTTTATGAAAAATATTAATTAAATCTTTTATTGCTTTGAATATTTTATTAATTAAAACAAATATTCTATATTTTCTTTGAATATTTTATTAATTAAAATAAATATTCTATATTTTCTATGAACTTTGTATAAAAATAATAATTATAAAAAATAAATAAATTTCAAAATTATATGTGAATTCAAAAAAATATAACATTATTTAGGACTATTTTGATTAAAAAAATATTTAGGATTAAAAAAAATATAACATTATTCATTATTTAGGACTATTGTGATGCTTTTAGATTAAAAAAAATATCCCATTTAAATTTTAAAATATTATGAATAATCTATTCAATCCTTATAATGATTTTACAGTAGTTTATATTGATGATGTACTTTTATATTCATCCTCTATAGCAATACATTCGAACATTTGGTAGGAGAATGAATCCTCAACTATTTTTGCAAGGTACACATCCAAATTCCTTGATCTAGCTTTTCTTTTCTGTTCCTTTATTTGATATACCTTCTTAAACACAAAGATTCGAGCTTGAAACAGTGACTAAAAAGTGGGAGAATTTGAATTCATTTGCTTTATTTTCATAAAAGACCAAACCAAATTGAGAACTATTTTCATATATATATATATATATATATATATATATATATATATATATAATGTTAATTTATAAATCTCACTTGGATTTTATTGTGCTTATAATAAAAATATATGAAATTATAAATAATTCACATGAAAATTTTATTTTATTTTTTGAAAATATATTAAGTTGTAAATTTAAAAATTGTACTCTGAAAATATTGACATTATTTTCTATAATAAAATATAAATATGTATACTAAGATATATTTTTTTTCTTTGGTGTTTCAATATGTGTGTCTATGTGTTGTTTGTGTGCGCACATTATATTTCTTTTTATTAAATAACAAATAAATTTTTAAATTTTTCATTTTAGATTGTTTAAAAATCATATCAAATCACATTATTTTAATTCAGTTTCATTTGATTTTATAACTTCATAGTTCAATTTGATTTGAAAAATTAAAAATTAAAAATTTTCAACCTAATTTCAAAATTTCTTTAAACTTCACTAAATCAAACCTTACCAAACTATAATTAATGAAAAATAATCGTAGTTGAAATATTTATAGTTTTATATTTTTATTTATTTTGGTATAATGTATTCTTCTCATTGTAACATTGTGGTTCAACAATAACACAACAACTGATGCAACATATAATATATAATATGATAAATTATCAAATTTCTTATAAGCAATAATAATTAAATAACAATTAAAATATATATATTTGAAAATCATGTCTAATTTATTCTTATTAATATTAGCCTTAGAATCAATATAATAATAATAACTCTACCAACATTAACTCCTAACTCTATGTGCTAAATCACATAATTTTCTAATATAGAGCTGAACACCAACTGTATTTTGAGATAAACCTCTCATTAATAATAAGGGTCACTCTCGCTCAAGTTCACCTAATTGAATGAAGTGTAAGAAGAGATGATAAGTGATGAGAGAGTAGCTATTGCACTCTTGTTTGGGGAGAAAAGTGTAGTTTTAATTTAAGGATAAGGATGGGTAAGTATTGTTTTTTACATCTCAAATTAGAGTGTAAGGAAAGGAAAAAGAAAATGTGGTATATTAAAAAATTATTTTACCAATTCTATCCTTGACTAAAATAGAAAAACACAAAACTACACTTAATAATTAAAACCCTATCAATTTTAGAGACTCTAATTTTATTGATTATTGGTTCTGATTTTTCTCCTCTTTCTTCATGTCTCTTTGTAGTCTCTTTGCATGCATGACTTTTTTTAAAAAATTTTTTTATCTTTTTATTATATTCTTAACTAAATATATTTATTTGTTAATGTTTAGATTTTATTGAGTAGTCTTATAGAGAATAATTTATCTATTATAATTTTTTTTTTTGCTATATTTTAGTTCAATATGCTTAGATTTAATTGGATTATATTACTTTTAATATTTTTAAACATCAAATAATAATTTTTAATTTTATTTTTCTGAATTTTATTTTTATTTTTTCTCAAGTGAATTGAATATTATACTTTAACTTCTATTTTTCTGAATTTTATTTTTATTTATCTTAGATGAATTGGATATTATACTTTAAATTTTATTTCTATGATAATTCCCTATTAGTTCACGAGTAAGAAGGATATTTAATTCATTATTGCTACAAAGATTTGAGCTTTGAATTTTATTTTTATTTTCTTCTTTGCTTAATTTCTTTCTTATAAACTTTCAAATTTTCTATTGTCAAGAAGTAGATTAATTACAAACCGATAAAAATTAACCTTTATAAATTTGCACTATAATTGGAATAATTTTTTCTTCTATATTAAACTTTCAAATCTACACTGAGATGGACTTTACTTTATCCCTTGCTCTTTTTTTTTTTTTTTTTTATAAATTTATCCCTTTGTTGTTGTTTTTTTAATAAAAAATATTTTTTTATTAAAAATAAAATCAAGAAAAACTTAACTTGAGATGGCTAACTAACCAGAATCGATAGATTCCCCCAATACAACTAACCTAAGTCAACGCAAGTTAAGTGAAAAAACCTAGTAGAGCACAAATAATTACAAATCAAAGAGTACAATCATACGCTACGAAGCAGATTACCGAAGCTTGCAACTTGAACGTTACAAAACCATCAAAACCTGAAGATGAAATTTCGATCCAACAAAACCACCCAAAGTCAAGGCATATAGCTATATCATAATGTAGCTCACATTGAAACCAACAATAGAAGAACTACATCAAGACCACCTCAAATGTAACAAGACCAAGTTGTACAATACAACTACAGATGAACACAATGAATGTTCCTCACCCATAGGGAAATTGCAGTACAAGAAAACCAACAATCTAACCATAGCCCAAACAGTGCTCCCTAAATCCATAATATTTGCAACTCCAAGGACAAGGTTGATTATATCCAAGCAATGAATTCAACATTTTTGCAAAAACCTTGCTTGGTAAGAGCATCAGCCATGGAGTTATTTTCTCCGTGTGTTTACATAAAGGACATAATATTGAGCTTAGGTTTTAAGTTCTCAATTTTGATAAATTCTTATTGAAATCTCCATGGTCTGGGTGATTCTGATTTGTTGACCTAACTAATGGCATTTAACGAGTTAGATTCAATAACAAAGTTAGATAAACAATAGGAGGGGTTTTCAGATAGAACCTGTAGCGCTTTACAGATAGCAATCACTTCAGCTACATTGGAATCAATAATACCACACGAAATCAAAAATAGACAATGAACCATACCAAAATGATCTTGTAACACACCTCCAGCTCTAACAGGGCCCGGTTTCCCAAAAGAAGAGCCATTTGTGTTCCATTAAAACACATCAAATGGGAGGCCTATTAAATGGAAGATGGCTTGCACTTTGTAACATTACGACGCAATTTGATAGCATTAACTGACAGAAGAAAATACTAGTTTCAAAGTAAATCAACATCATTTGTAACTTTCAACCAAGCCGCAGCTCTATAAGTAGTGAGGTAGAACAATTGCTCAGTGTCAACCCTTTTCCCAGTGAAAACAACCTTTTTCCTCATAAGCCAAACCGACCATATTACTGTGTAAAAAATGGACATTCATTCCTTCTTCTGAACCTGACCCTTTACAAAATTTTCCCATAGCAAGAATAGTTCCTTTAATGTATTAGGTATTGCCCAAACGATACTGCACCAAGCTACGAATTTATACCATATAGAACAAGATATCAAACAATGAAGCAGTAGATGGCCAGTAGTTTCCAATTCTAGATTACATAGAGGGCACTTACGACCATTGATATTTAAGATGCCTTTGGCTAGCACATAAGCTTTAGTATTTAGCCTATTAACAAGAGCAAGCCAAAAGAATATTTCAACCTTAGGCGAAGCCAAACTTTTCCAAATACTAATCACATTTGATGATGGATTAGGAGAGCTACATATAGACGTGGATACTAAAGTATTGATTTTAGATTTGACTGAGTACTCACCCTTAGGATGATACGCCCAAATTTTTTTTATCCCTAAAATATGGAGAAAAATGAGCATCCTTGATGACATTAAACAACTATTCTTTCATTTCAACCCTAATCCCACACAATGGACGAGTCAATCGAAGACACCATTCCTATTAGAAACCATCCTATAGCCCCATGTCCTTAACAAGAGCCTATTGATCTAAATGATAACCTGAAAAGCCTTGGAAATTTGTCATGAAGAGGAACGTCCACTGCCCAACGATCATACTAGAAATGATATTTTCCCCTATTCCCCAACATGAATTTAACTTCATTATAAAAGAGAGCTTCATCTTTGGTGCACCATATATCCTTTCATAAAGTAAAAAAATGAGAAGAGTTTATATCTGAGTTAAAAGGCATACCAAGTGCAATGTTATACTTTTTGGAGATCACATCTTGCTAGATTTTACCACCTTTTGAGTCATCGTTATACCGTCATAACCATTTAAAAAGGAGCTTTATTTTTGTGCAAAAGAGACCTAACTCTAAGGCCTCCAAAGATTTTTTGCAGTTGAATTGACTCCCAATTAATTAAGCACATCTTCTTTTTTTCTTCAGAGCCACCCCAGAAGAAATTCCTAAACAAGGAATTAATTTTTTTTTTTTTGCATACTTATTGGGATCATAAAAATTGACAAATAATAAATTAAAAGATTAGCCGGTGAACTTTTGTTGAACGTCAATCTACCACCAAAAGAAAGGAATTTTGATTTCCATGAAGCTAATTTCTTTTTAATTTTATCTATAATAAGATCTTATACTTTCTTCCTTTTTGGATTAATACCAATTGGAATACCAAGGTAGGTAACTAACAAAGATTGTGGTTTGTAGAGTAGTATTTTAGCCACATTTTGTACCCTTTCACTTTCCATGTTAAGCCTAACTTCAACACTCTTGTAGTAATTGATCTTTAAACTAGAGACTAGAGAAAAGCATTTAAGAATCATCTTCACATTTATCAGATCATCAGCTTTGCAAAAGAGAAGAGTGTCATCCACATACTATAAGCGCGTAATTTTCTAGCCATTTGAAGTGTATTGAATATCTAAGAAGAGTTTTGCCTCATCAACTGTATGAGCCATAACTGAGAGTCCCTCAACTATCATGATGAATAGGAGTGGGGAGAGGGGATTCCTTTGACGGAGACCATGGGAGAGGCCTACTTCCTTTATAGGATTCCTATTGACTAGAAAGGATATTCCAGCTAATGAAATACATTCTCTAATCCATGCCTTTCATCTAGCTCCAAAATTCATTTGCAACATGACATTATGCAGATAATTCCAGTTTAGGCTATCAAAAGCCTTTTGAAAATCAATCTTAAATAGAATCCCCCTTAGCTTTTTTTTTTTTTTTTTTTGTAGCAAATGAATCACCTCATTAGTAACCAACACACTATTAAGAATGTTTTTGCCTACAAATAAAGCACTTTGTTAGTGGCCAACCACATCTGCAATAATTGAGTAAAGTCTGTTGGATAGGATTTTTTATATGATTTTATAAAGGCTACCAATGAGACTGATTGGGTGATAATTAAATACTTTAGCCGCCCCTTCAACTCTGGGAATTAAGGTTACAAAGGATGAGCTAAGACCATGTGGAATGCGCCTAGTAAGATGAAAGAAGTTCATTACGTCCATAATATCAACCCATAAAATTTCCTAATAGGCCTTAAAGAAATTGAAGTTGAACCCGTCTGGCCCAGGGGCCTTGGACCCATCACAAGTCCATATGGCTACCTTTACCTCGTTCATAGAAAAAGGTGATTCAAGAGAAAGATTAGCTTCATTTGAGATTTTCTTGAATTTAGAGGTGAAGAGATTTGGTCTTGTTAAGTCCTCTTCTTTGAATACAACTTGATAATGTCTGATAATACAGCTCTGAATACCCTATTGATCATAAACATCTCATTCATCAGTAGAAATGTATCCAATGTAGTTTCTTCTAGCCTTGCTTGAGGTGGTTAAATGAAAGAATTTGGTGTTACGATCACCCAGTTTGTTAAGGCTCATGACTTTTACCTCTATAAGTTTTTTTTTTCTATCTAGATTTAAACTATAGTTCCTTCCATAGAGAATTATGTCTCTTAGATAAAGAAGTTCTAATATCAGCATTGATTGCAGGCACTTTTAGATCATTATCCATTTTGTCAATTTAAATTTTCAAATGTCCAATTAAGGAGTCAAGATTACCAAATTCATATTTGCTCCACCTGATCAAACATTCTTTCAGCCACTTAAGCTACATTATGATTGTCAATGAGTTACAACGACCGGAATTAAAACCATACCATTAATAACTTGTATTCTTCATGAATTTACAATCTTGAAGCCAATAGTTAAGGAACCTAAAAGGTTTATTTCCCTAGTTTTCATCAGGCATTTGCAGCATTATCAAACAACGGTCAAACAATTCTCTTAATAGAGACCATTGTTTAGAGTTTGGAAAGGACAAAATCTATGTCGAGTTGATAAGAAAATGATCAATCTGACTCATTGAAGATGAATTGGCCAATGTAAATTACTTCCCAGTAAGGGGGAGATCAATGACTTGTGAATTATAAACAAACTCCTAGAATTTATTGGAAGGAGGTGTGGATGATGGTGAAGAATAGAATTTGTCCTCAATCCGAAATGTTGCATTGAAAACACTTGCCATTAATAAAGGAAGATCAAAGTGCATCAAAAACATTCTCAAGTTCCTTTCATAGTATCACTTGCTCATTTTCTAAATAAGGAGCATAAATAGTGATAATAATACATATCACCTAGTTATGAGAAAAGAAGCTAGTAGTAGCAATCCGACAGTCCCTTTTATGCACATTATCAACAATGAAGATAGTTTTATCCTAGACTAGGAGATTACCCCATATGCCCCATTTGAGGCTACATAGTCCCAATCCATGTCACTATGTTCCCATAGTTGTTTGACAATATTTACATTTATTAAAGAGAGTTTAGTCTTTTGGATCATTAGAATCCCACTTGTTTTTTTCGCACTAAGTTAGCAACTGACCTTTCTTTTCACCAAATTACCCAAACCTCTAGTGTTCCAACTAATAAAACTCATAATTTGGAGAAAAACACAGCCCCAATAGCAATATTACATAAACCCATTCAAGCTACCCAAACAGAACCCTATTTTGGTCTTTCTCTAAGTACTCTAAGTCTTTGATGTTCTCTTTAGCTAGATACTATTGCCATCCACAACTAAACCCACTTTCTCAGCAATCAAAAAGGTTTCACTAGCTTCTTTGAATGCATCATTAGTAACATAATTTGTATTTTGTGGTTGTCAATTCATATTGCAGATATCTCCATATGAGATTGAGTTACCTGCTATGCTGGATTCTGAACAAATTCCACCAGAGAGATGTTTATCCAAATAAGAGTGTATGATAGCATGCTTCTCTTACTTCCTTTTATTTATGCATTTCGGAGATGAAATTCTAAGGAGGTGGTTTTTGGTATGGTGCAAAACACATGGACTGCAAATGTTCTTCTTCTTTTTTAATTTTTGATTAAGAGATATAGGAAGGTTATCTTTGAATTTCCTATTTGAACCAACATAATTAAAATTAATCCTCTTTACAAAATCGGAGAGAGGAATGTTTAAGACTAGGTTAGGTGAAACGGGGTTGCAAGAATCTGAGTTAGGGCTAGCAAGATGGCCTGGGCTGGTGGAGAGAGCATTAGGGACTGGGCTAAGAGCAAGTGAAAGAGAGTTGGCCAAGCTGTGAAGTGGAGGAGGAGATGAAGGCTAATCCAAAAACATAAGGCCGTGTTGGCCCAAAATAAATAGGCAAGGAGATAGTAAATAGTTAGATTTTGGTTTGGGATTAGGAAAACAACAC
This sequence comes from Omphalea diandra, assembly GCA_949677035.1. NCBI lineage: Eukaryota > Viridiplantae > Streptophyta > Magnoliopsida > Malpighiales > Euphorbiaceae > Omphalea > Omphalea diandra. The sequence continues at coordinate 10,391 of CATIWR010114782.1, forward strand.
ATGAATGGACACATTTAAAGGAAGTCATAATCTTACGATTATTGAGGCAAGCAACATTATCAAGAGAGTGTTGTTTGTCAATATTTGGAATGATTGTATTTTTGAAAGGTGAAGGGACGATGGCTGGGGGAGATTGATGAATGCAATTACTTGAGGAGTCCTTAGAGGTGTTGTTAACAAAAAAAGATCCATTAGAGTATGTACTATGTTTGGATATTGAATTAACATTAGGAACTATTCCACATACTTAGATTTTGTTATTGCTGAAAGATTGGATTAAAAATGGTTCCTCAAAAACTTTGATTACATGAACAACATCCTCAACATTGATTTCAACTGCTCAAGAGTTACACCTACAGTGTTATCATTCCTCAAGTTAGATATTTTTTTTTTCTGCAAATTGAGAAATTTTCATATTTGATGTTCACTTTTTATATTTTCTTGGATCAAGTTCCATATTTATAATTTTATATTCTTAACTTTTAAATATGTTCCTAATAATAACAATAATTTTACTAAATCATGTTTGCCTTTAATTTTTAAATATGTAATATTGGCATTATTTATTTATTTTTTATAATATTTTTACTCATTTTTGGAACCTATGTGATCAATTCTAAACCAATATAAAAAAATTATTCATGATTATATTTTGATTACTTTTTATTATATTAGTTGCTTCTTTACTTTTGTTTTTGATAGAAAGCTAAAAATACTTTGATTTCTTTATTATATTTAGTGCTTTCATCATTTTTATTTCTACTAGAAATCTGAAAATACATTTGTTCTCTTTTATTATATAATACTTTGCTTTCGTTTGAAAATACTCTTTATTGTATTTCGTTGCTTCTTCATTTTGTTTTGATATTCTTTATAATATTCTTTTCTTTTACTTTTGTTTGTTCAATTTTATTTCTAGAGAAAGTAATGCTCTCCTCAAAATTAATAAAAAATTTTCTCACATAAATAACTTTATTTTTCATAATAAATACTTCAAATTAAATCAATTTACATAATATTTTTAATTAAATCAACTTAATCAATAACTCAAACAAGCATAAATAATTAATATTTTGAAAATTAATTAATTAAATTTCTTAAATATTTATTTAATATAATTTATTCACATAATATAATTAACACTTAAATTATATACTAAATTAATTTCTTAAATTTCATAAATATTTACTTAACATAGTTAATTCACATATTGTAATTAATATTAAAACTATTTAAATCATATATTCATATTAGCTCAAAGTAATTTTTATAATTTTCTTAAATGTCAATAAAATTCATACATAAATAATTAATTTCATATTTTAAATCTTTAATCATTAAACATATTTTCTTTATATATACGCAACTTAAAAATGTTAAATATCATCACACATTCATTTAGATTTAATTTCATAAATATAAAACATTCAGTAATCATCTCTCTTTAAACTTAATTAATAACAAATAACATAACTTTAATTAAAATAATAATCTCTTTAACGTGAGATCATTTCTCTTCAAAATAGTCATATATACATTAAATAATATCGTTAAACACATTAAAATATATCTAATCATCATTAAATTATTAAAGTTCATAATTATAAACATAAAAATAAGAAAAATATTTTTAAAATAATTTCGATCATTGGGATTTCCTGAATTTGATTTTGGACATTACAAAATGCCTCCTTCCCCCCTCCTAAAAAAAAAAGTCTCCTTTATTTCCACTCATCTCCCCCTCCTCCTTCCATCTAGCCATCGCCGCCACCAGTCACCAACATCTTCAAGTAAGTGAGCCCTTTAAAAAAAATTTTCAATTCTGCTACTACTTCTTTGTTTAATTTCTTCTTGTAAATTTCAAAATTTTCTATTGTCATGAAGTAGATTAATTACGAGTAGATAAAAATTAATCTTTTTAAATCAATTCTATAACTACAATATTTTTTTTCCTTTTATACTTAACTTTTAAATCTATATTGAGATGGGCTTTACCCTATCCCTTGCTCTTTCTTTTACCTACAACTTCATCCCTTTCTTGCTTTTGTTTGTTTGGAATAAAGCTCTTAAGCAGCCTTAACCACCAAATCGAGAAAGAAAAAAAAAAAAAGAAAAAAGATTGCTTGCTTTTAATTTGACACATTGCTTGTTCGTTTTCATTTTCTTTATTTGTATAAAAATGAAAAAACCTTGCTTAGCATGCAATTTTTGTTTAAGTAATTATATTTTTTATCAGACATTTCAATAATTTTCATTGTAAACAAAATCAAATGATAATATCACTAGACAGGAAATGAACCAAATCGTTTGTGAACAACTTGGTATTCGACTCAACAAAACTTATTCAGGATCATTTGTTTTTATAAATAAAAAATATTAAAGTCTAATTTGAAAACTTGTTTAATAGCTTACTCAAGCTTGAAAAAGTGTCTATTGAGCTTGTTAGGTTTATGAATAATTCATTCAAACTTAATTTTGATTTTGATTTTGATTATGATTATGATTATTATTATTATTATTATTATTATTATTATTATTATTATTATTATTATTATTACATAAATAATTAAAAACAGAAATATTATTTAGTATATATAAATTTTAAATTATTATTATAATTATAATAGCTTTATGAAAAGTTTTAATTATGCTTTCACATTATTGGAAAAAAAACTTTAGCTCAATTTAAATTTGATTAGACTCATGAATATAAATGAACAATATATTATTATACTAACTCATTTATTAAATGAACTAAATTCAAGTCTAAATTTTAGGTTATTTAGAAAATTAATTAAACTTGAACTGCCCTAATTTTGCAGCTCCACTTAGTTCAGCTTGATTCAATTTCAGCTCTAGCTAGAACAAAGAATCAAATGTCATAGGAGCACCATGAATTAAAAAAGAAAATCTGACAAATGAATATTTAGTACGTCGTGTCTAACATGCTTCTGTAGACAAAACGTAAAATAAAAAATTGGAAAAAAAGAGTGTTGTACCATACAACAAGAATTACACCTACAACGTTATTGTTCCTTAATTTAGATTTTTCTATAAATTGAGAAATTTTAATATTTGAAGTTCACTTTTTATATCTTCTTAGATCAATTTTTGTACTTGTAATTTTTAATCCTAACTTTCAAATATGTCCTTGATAATAACAATAATTTTATTAAATCATGTTTAACTTTAATTTTTAAATATGTAATATTAGCATTATTTATCTATTTTATATAATTTTTTTATTCATTTTTGGAATCTACGTGATCAATTCTAAACCAATGTAAAAAAAAATTATTGGTGATTATATTTTGATTACTCTGTATTGTATTCATTGTTTCTTTACATTTGTTTCTAATAGAAAGCTTAAAATACTTTGCTTCCTTCATTATATTTGTTGCTTTTGTCATTTTTGTTTCTAGTGGGAATATGATAATACTTTTGTTTTCTTTTTATTGTATAGTACTTTTCCTTCGTTTGAAAGTACTCTTTATTGCATTATGTTGCTTCTTCATCTTTGTTTTGATTAATTTTTGTCATATTCTTTGCTTTCACCTTTGTTGGTTCGATTTTTTTTCTAGTGAAAGTAATGCTCTCCTCATACTACTATATATATATTTGCTAATCAATTATCAATTTCATCATCTCACAATAATCTGATAATTTTTCACAGCAAATCTTTCCACACTTATCATTCTTTATTTTCATTATCTTCTAGGCTATCTGTTTCAACCTTTTTCCTTTCAAAGATGGCAGAGAACTTGCTATTTAGCATTGCACAACAATTATTACCAACGTTAGCATCATTTGCTTCCCAAGAAATTGGATTAGTCTATGGTGTCAAAAGTGATCTGAGGAGATTACAAGAGATGTTTTCCATCGTCAAAGATTTTCTTCTAGATGCTGAGGAGAAGCAAGGGCAGAGTCATGCAGTGAAAAGTTGGATAGGGAGGCTTAAAGAAGTCGTCTATGATGCAGATGACTTATTTGAAGACATAGCAACTGAAAATTTGCGTAGAAAGGTTGAAGGTGGGGCAAAAATGACAAGAAAGGTATGCGACTTCTTTTCTTCCTCAAATCAACTTGCATTGCGCCTTAAGATGGGGCATAGAATTAAGGACGTGAGAGAGAGGTTAGATGAACTTAAGAAAGATGTGCCTTTCATTGGCATTATTAGGAAGGAAGTTGGGGGGGATTCACCAACTAATTGTAGCAAGAGACAAACAGACTCCTCGATACTAGAACCAGAGACGATAGGTAGAGAGGAAGATAAGAAAAAAATCATAGAATTATTGTTGAGTCTAGGCAATGAAAAAAGGGTTTCTGCGGTTGCCATTGTTGGGTTTGGTGGCTTAGGAAAGACTGCCGTTGCCCAGTTAGTGTACAATGATGAGAGTGTAGCAAAGTATTTTGATATGAAAATTTGGATATGTGTTTCTGAAGAGTCAAATGTAGAAGTACTAGCTAAGAAGATTCTTAATGAAATTGCACCCAGTAATGAGGTGCGTGACTTGTCTTTGGAACAGTCAAAAATTCGCCTTAGACAAAATATAGAAGGAAAGAAATACTTGTTGGTCTTAGATGATGTGTGGAAAATAGATCATCAAATTTGGAGTCAATTGAAAAAATACTTGATGGTTGGTGCTATAGGAAGTAAGATTCTAGTAACTACTCGTAGCATGAAAATTGCTTCAGGCATGGGTGTTGAGTCCTCATATGCTTTGCGAAGTTTAACAGAAAATCAGTCTTGGGAGTTATTTGAAA
>CATIWR010114793.1:0-16771 GCA_949677035.1 Omphalea diandra
GGCAATCCTAAACTAAATAGGAAAACTAAAGAAACATTATGATTGGTCAACAAGATTAGACCAAGATACTTTCCTAACTAAAGAATAACTCTTCCTAAATAGAAAAGGAAAAGGATTCAACCTAATGAGGAAATCCTAATGGGATTAGGAAATATTTCCAACTAAGGAAATCTTGCAAGAATCTTTGACTTTGGGCCTTATTTCCTTGCTTACACGACTTGGGCTTCCTTTTACATGCCTTGGGCTTCTTTTTACATACCTTGGCCGAATTGGGTCATGCTTGGATGCTCTCCACAAGTTGGGCTTCATTGTATCAAGTTAAGTGCTCCATTTGAAGAGTTTAAGCTCCCATCAGCTTTTAATTGGCTTCACACATCCTTTGCTCTTCTTAGGCTAATCAAAGTGTAATTCCTTGTTGCATGAAGGCTTCAATTACATCCTTAAACTTCTTTAGCCTTCCCTTTTATGATTAGGCCTTAAAGTTGAAGAGGGTCCTTTGCTAACTTGCCTTGGTTGTTTGCATCAGTCAAGCCACAAGACCTTAAAATAGCACTTTTGGGAGGCAATTTAAGTTTTTAGTCATTTATATTATCTAACAACCATTTTCATTTATAAATCATAGCATTCATAACTAAAAATATATATGCATAAAGGTTGATTCTTCATACATACTCAATCCAATATGTACTTAATGTACATATATGTTAACTAATGTTTAAAGCTAGTAACCATAAACTAGTTTCTATCTAGATATATGTACTTGACATAAGGAGAGAGAGTTGAAATTCAGCCAACGACCTGTGTTCTATGTGTCTAAATGCAAAACTCTATGCTTTAAAGTATCCAAACCCTATGCTTCAGTAACTAAAAAACATAATTAAGATTTGGTAAGTCACAACTCAATGAATAAAAATAATAATCAGATTCTTATGACACAACCGACAATCAAATATCATCACAATACATTATAAGTATAAGAATTGACTTTACAAGTATAATAATTGACTTTACAAGTGCAAATGCAATAGATTGATTTTTGTCGTGACCTTGTAAGGCAAACATTGCTCCCAGGAATTCATGTGATTCAAGTGACATTTGATTTTGTTGGACAACATTAACAAGTGAATCATGTGATCAATAACATATGCCAATAGGACATACTGGTCTCTTTTCCAAGTGATTTGCAAGTGTTTGACAAGCTGGTCACAACATCTTTTTAGTTCCTTATGCAAGTGTTCATTCATAATGGTGTACCAAATAATCATTATGATCATATAAATCTCACTTGAATTGTATTCACATGTAAATTTCACAATTCAATCACATATGCACGTAATAAAATAGACCATATCATAAAATCATCATACATACACATTAGAATCTAATTATGGCTTTTACTCACCTTTTGATGCAAACAACATTTATGGTAGGTTTGGTACTTTCTCTTGGGCTTCATTAAAGTGTTGAGATCCTAACATTTGATACATATATGGTTATAACCATGTCAAAATGATTATGAAAACTTAGTATGCAACTATGGTAAGTTTCATGCAAGTGGACCTAGTGTTCACAGATATTTTCCTTGTATGGTAGCCTAACCTTGCTACACTGTCACAATAATAACTCTAGATATAATTATCCAAATGACTTTATTCTTTTTTTCAAATAAACTAGGCATATAATGATACAACATATTCAAATTTCATGATAATATAAGACATACAAAAAATGTCGTGAATTTTGGATTTTTTCCTATTTTAATGTCATCGCAGTATGAGTAAGTCTTACAATCCTGGGTATATCTCAAATTGTACAAGTCCAATTGCAAAGCTGATCTACCAGAAGCTCAAAAAACATAAAGGAATATTTTTAATGTCTTACTCATTATCTAAATTTAGTCTATAAAGTTACCAAAACAAATGACCAATCTCAGGGTGAGCAGGTTTTTAACATGTTGATAATCAGTCAAGATGAAGGGAAAATATCTCATTAACCATAAAAAATTTACAAAAATATTTTACAAGCATGTAGATTAGACATAAATATACAACTTTCAAGTTTGGCACATCATCAAATTCAAATTCTATAGCTATTAAATTCTTTAAAAACATAATTAAAAGACTAATAAGGTTTCATTGGGTTCAAGGTCAGTCACAATCAATGAGCCATATCTCTTTCCACACAAAAAATTAAGCAAAACTACTTCATAAGTATTTAGAGGTGATAGAACTCTACAAATTTTATGTTTCTCACTTTGTCTAAATCAGCACATAAAGGAGATTTCAGTTGATTATGAACTAGCCCTAATGAAGGAGTTATATTTCCTCTCATACACCAAACTAAGTAAAACTATTTTACATGCATTTAAATAGGGCATAAGAGTAAAAATTTCATATTTTACACTTTCCCTAATTCCTCTTTAAGGGTTATGAAATCGTGGGTACAAATTTGCTCTAACAACAAAACCAACACAATAAGCTCTTGCTTCTTTTGAACTTTAACCACCATACAGGAGCTCCGCCTCAAATTCTTCCTATTCATGCATGTTTAACATGTTATGAGGGAGAAATTTCATATTGGAAGAAGATAAAATCACTTTCCTCTTTTGCCAAAAGTAGAAAGGCTTAGGGTTTCCTCCAAGCTAGCTTACTCTTCTCCTTCTCCTTCTTCTTCTTCTTCTTTTTCTTCTTCTTCTTCTTCTTCTTCCTTTCTTTCTTTTTATTTTTTGCACACCCTCACATTTTTGGCTCTACAATTTGATCCTAAAAGATAAATTAATTTGTATACCTACCCTAATAAGATAAGATCTTGGTGTCTCAATACCATTGGTTGGAAGTTCAATATTCCTCTTTTAGTCCCTCTTCTTCACTCTTTCATCACCTCTATCCATCTCCTAATCCCTATATGTTCCTTACACTTTCAAATAAGCTCTAAAACACTATTATTTATGATGTTATATCATGCACACAACATAAGATAATTTGCCATGCAACTATATAAATATTACATATATGTTCAAGTATCCCAAATGTAATGGTGTAAGAGTCATTATTATGCTTATCCAATTTGCATATCTAAATGATCATTTATCCATTGCATATGTTCATGTGGGATTGCAAATCATTTATGCAATGAATATGTTCATATGAGAATGCTATTAAATGAGGATAGGGATGTTACATATTAGCTTTTCATTTAACTTTGGAATAAAGTTTTGAATATTTGATTAAGTTTGCTATAGAGTAGATGGGAAGAAAATGAAGATGATTAAAATAGTTTAGCTTGAGAAGACTTTAAGTAGGGTGTAACTATTTCATTTAATAATTGGATTTATATTTAATGATTGGTTGTTACTTGTTCAAATTTTTTAATAAAATATTATTAATAATTACTAAAACTTCCTTAAATGATTTTCATGTCAAAATAGTAAATTAGATAAAGTTTAGGTAGCTTTTGTTTTAACATTACCTTATAGGATTGGTTCAAGAAGTTCTAGTAATCTAAAAGACTTGGTTTTCCTATTCTAATTGGGATTAAGATAGGATATCTTTACTTATATATGTAGCCTATTTACAGCTTTTATTGTAATTGCAATCTTGAGCAGTAATTTTAGAGGAGAAGATATACCTTAATCAACCTAAGATCAAAGAGTAGCCTTCCCCATCTAAACGATCATCCCTTCTTAGGATGCCCAAGCCTAGAATTCCTCCTCCACCAAAGAAAACTCTCACTTCTCAATGAGCCATAACAATTTATGCTTACAATAGAACCTTTCCAAGGGACAATGAATACACATTTTCTTTAGAAGAGATTACGGTAATAGAGAAAAGAAACATAACAATTAAGGAGTGAAGATTGAAGAAAAATCAAGTGAGGAAAAGAGTGAGGAAGAAAAGGAAAAATAGGAAGCCAAACGAAAATTGCCATCTAAGAGAGGGAATGAGATACCCCTAAAACCAATAAAGAAAAAAGGTAGGTCAAAAACAAAACAAGAGTAGGAAATTAATTATATGAGATTGGATTTGGACTTTTAGATGCAAGAAATTATTCATTATTTTCTTAATTAATGTGTTAGTTACAAGTTTAATTTTGTTTATTTTGAGGTTCTTTCACTTTTTGTATGAAAATTATGGTTAATGAAAGTCCAATTTTATGTTTTCATTATTGATATAGTGCTTAAGATGTGTTTGAATTAATTGGCCAAATAGAGGAAGAAATTCATAAAAGAAGAGGAGAAGAGCAATTGTGCTCTATCACAGTTGTGACAAAAGTCACAAACCATGACAAGCTTAATGTAGCGCCTAAGTGTATGTTATTGCAACTGCAACAAACATCGCGAGCTGCAAAGTGCTTGCATTAGCTGTCACATTTGTGACATGTCGCTAGCTATGATAGTCATGATGCTCAAGGGAAAAAAGAGAAAATTGAAGGGGAAAAATGTAAATTTGAATTTTAAACTTTCCTTTAATAAATTTTCACCCTTTTTGGCTCTATATGAATTTCTCCATATTTCCCATACATCTCTATAACATACATCCACCAAAGTTCTAATTTTCTTAGAACTCATCTTTTCATCTTTTTCTTTTCCCATTAGCTAGTTTTCAATTGCTCTAATCTCTTCATCTTTTTCTTTTCCCATTCACTTGTTTTCATTTGCTCTAATCTCTCCATCTCTCTACACCAACTCCACACCAAAATCATGGCCTCAAAAGCATCATCATCAAAATCAAAGGAAAGACAAAGTTAAGGTGCAAGAAAAGACTTAGCTCAAACATACAATGCTCATTTCCCTATCACGAATGAAGAAGTTAAGAGGTTCATTTGACTCTTTTTTAAAATCATGTTCCTTATAGATTTTTCGATGAGCCTATTGTCATGACCCAAATTTTAGACTGTGTTGGCACTAGAGAATGACAAGGATTAAGGCCTTTAAAACCCATAATAAGTTTTATTTAACTTGTAGGAAGACCTATTATACCTTTTGCTAAGTCACTTAGATATTAAAAATCTTAAAACTTACATTAATATCATTTTGAATTCTAAGGAATTAACTAAAGGGAGTTATCTCAAAACATTTCTTTCAACATGATATTTCTTTCTTTTCTCCTTTCTTACTTTTCTTTTCTTTCATAACATGAATCATATTTAAAATAAGCTCCCATAAATAATCCTTAGAATTAAAATATTCATACACAAACTTAAATCATTTTTATCTCATTTCATTGTAAATCATAATCATTAATAAATAGCCATGTCTTACATGATCTCATTACATCATATATCTTAATCATTAACATTTAACTCTCATGTATAAAAATTCATTATAGACATTTCATAATATACTTAATGATATTGTAGAGATAACTAAAAATATAAAATGCATAATAATCATATATATATATATATATATATATATATATATATATATATATTTCTCAATAATGTTTATACATAAATAACTTAGACATCTATGAGAAATAAGTAGAGTGACTTAACATATACATGATACTTATTACTTAATCTTAAACTTTAGAATTATAGCATCCATCCATCAGCTTAGTCATCGTTTATATTCTTTCTACAAAATAACTATTTGTGTGTGTGTGTAGGGGGGAGGAGGGGTGAGTTTCTTGTAAATAACTCAGTAAGAGATTTTATGTCTAGTATGCATATTAGATGCCTTAACATGCATTTCTATTTATATGGCATAATTTTGGCACACATCAAATTCCATAACATAGCATTACACATATTAATAGTCAAGTTCATGGGAATCCCTACTTAGTTTACTTATCTATTTTGCATAGGAAAGTTGTCTTATTAGTTGTGTGCTCTCAAGGGAGTTGCCTTACTAACTATATCTTTTACTTATCTCTCTTACCCATGGAGTTTCCTTACCAACCATGTATAAAACCTAGAGAAGTTCTAACATTTATATTTGAGTATTTATGTTTTGTTAAGACTTAATATTCTTTAAGATAGATAAGAAAAGAATTACAAGCTTTAAAATTAAAGAGAAATTTTGTGAAGATGGTCAATGACTATGACAACACGTCAACGAGTGTTGACAAGCTGATTTAATGACAGTTGTAAAATCCTAACAACTATTAGGATAAAAGTTAGCCATATCTACAAAAGGGTGAAATTAAAAGGGTTGTGCAAATCAATTCTAGAAGAACTAGAACAACATTATATATGGTTGGAAAGCTCAAAATGACTAGTTTTGAAAGAATCAAACCATGTAGAAATCTAAGCTACATTTAGAAAGTTATGGAGATTTTAACAGAGAAAGGTCATGTTGTGATCAAGCTCTTATATAAATGGATCAACCTTAAAATGCTCCATAAATCTATTTACATAGGATAAGGTAACGTGCCATATATGGAAAGAAATATCTTTGAGTCTAGTTTCTAGCAACAGAAAGGGTCTATAATTTGGGCTCTATATAAGAAGTGATGACCATTTTAGTGAGAGTTGTTTATTTAAATTTAACTTTAATAATTGTGAAATGTCACCAATGACAGTGGAAATGCATTTAATAATCATTGAATATTTTCAATGATCGTAGGACATTCTCAACAATCATGGAGAATTCCCAATGGTTTTTTCTATCAGTTTTATAGACCCCAATACTTGTGGAAGCATTTCTAATTGCCATAGGGAGTTTATAATAACTAGTTTTTGCTAAAAACATCTAATAATTATTAGTTTTATGCTTGAGGGATTTCTAACCATTCAGATAGACTAGGGCTATACAAGGACACCCAATGTGAGCTTCGATACATAATCTAAGATTTGAAAAAAAAAAGTATTAATAAAGGAGATTTTATTAGGTAGAAGTAAGTTTAGTGTGCAAACCATCTTTAGGTATTCCTTTTGCATTTTTGAATGTTAGAATTTCTTTATACACTACTTGTATTGAGAGGCTTAGACACATTCTTGGATAATTTCTTATAAGGGTAGAAAAGTTAGTGGATAATTCCTCATAAGGGTAGAAAAGTTAGTGCTTAGCCAATACAAGTATATAAATTAGTGACTAACTTGAAAAATCAATAAAAGATTTTGCTATTTTAAGCCTTATAAAGGAGTGTGAAGGTTATAAATATCTGATGCCATCTTTTATTTTCTTCTCCACCTTCTTCTTGAGAGTAAGAGTAAACATGTGTGCATTAATCTACAACAAAGGGATTTAGGGAACTTCTGAAGAAGTTTTAAGAGTTTGAAAGCACCTAATTCACCTCCTCCTTCTTGGGTTACCATCTTCGCCAATGGACCAATCATTAGTATCGGAATAAAGCTATAAATATTTCAAAAAAAAAAAGGGATTTAAGGACACCATTGTGAAAGAGCAAATAATCAATGGCAATGATTAAATTTCTTATTATGAAAGCTTCCAAAAAGAAAAAAAAAAAAGACCCATTCAAATTGAAGGAAGCCAAATGCTAATAGAGCTATAAGACTATTATTAAGATGAAAGGAGGACAAGAATCCTAATGAGCTCAACCTTTACAAGTGATGATAAGCCTTCTTATGAGAAGAAAAAGATGAATGCCAAATGGAAAGTAAAAGCTAAATATTTCATGGCTATGAAGAATGGCTCAAATGAAAGCTCAATAAATGAGATATAGGAACTTGATGATAATATTAATCAATTATCATTATAGAAATCTAGTTGAGGCCCTAAAATCAATAAATAATAATTTAGACAAATCTTTTCATAAAAATAAGATTTTAAGAAATGAGAATGAAATTTTGAAAAGTGAATTTTCCTCCATCTTAAAAATGAAAAATGAGCTTCTTAAGAATATTAATTTTTTTTTTAAAATAGGGAATTGAAAAAAATGAGGAATTCATTTCTAGAGATTGTTTTTGGATTCAAATAAAAGGGATTTTTTTTAAAACAAAAATTGATGCATTGGAAAAGGAAAATAAAGATATAATTTTTGAAAATAAATTTTATGAAACCCTTTTCAAATAAAATGAGAGTTTAAAGAATGGATTTATGGATTTTTTTAAAAAAACTTCCTTTCAAAATTTACAAAAGGAAAAGGAAAGTTATATTTACTTTTGAGCTATTTAAAAGATACTAGTGTGAAATATGAGTTAGGATACAATCTCGCCTCTACCTCTTCCTCTATCTAAAAGTTTGTTTGTGACAACTAAGTATAGTAGAATACCTAGCCCTCAAGGTGTGAGATCACATGCCCTTTCCTAACAGGCTAATCTAATGCAATGCCTCAGGTATAAAGGCCTAAAGCTAATTATATTTATATGTAAGCATTGTATAGGCTAAGAAGGTAAAATGTGCCAAACTATGTGCTTAAAAAAATTACACATGATCATATTTCTTTATCTTCTTGTGTGAAAAAACAAAGAATACATGTGTATAATTATAATGCTTACTTTCATATGCACTAATGCCTAATGCAAATTATGCTTTCATACGTAGGTCTTAAAGACTAAGGCCTTATAAATATGCACATATTTAGATTCTTTGGCATTAAGCGCATAAGGTTGATTTTATGATCAATCATTTCATTGACTTAAAAGGGCATTCCCTTGGCAATGCTATTATTATGGAAAATGCAGCCATAAGGCATATTTTTGCCATGTTAGGCTAAATGATGAGAATGTGATTATTCTTAACCCTTATGGACTTAAAAAGATAAGGGTACTAAAGAATAATGTCTGATTTGTAGGTTCGAACTCCTTCACTAAATGCTCAAAATGGAAAATCTAATGGTGAAAGGAAATTTGTTATAAGGAAGGATATTGTGTTTCAATGGTATTATGAGTACTAGATTTTGGATTGCTAATGCAAGGCTAATAATCTGAAACTTATTAAATTCATCCCCCAAAATGTGAAGAAAATAATGCTTAAGAAGGAGCAAATGCCTCCAAACCTTGAACCAAACCTTCCTGTACATAGCACCAATTGGTTTATACAATCCACTTTGACTATGGAGATAGTTGTTCTTCATTTTCTTCTTCATCCATTTTCTCTCTTTTCTTTAGGGTTTTTAGGATATCTTAGGTTTATTTTTAGTGTTTCTTGAATCTTCTTACATTTCCCTTGGCACTCTTGCAGTGGGAACTAATATAGGAATTCTTATAGCATTCCTTAGAATGATCTTGTGTCATAAGAGCCTTTTTGGAATTTTTTAGGGATGAATCTATATTTGGATAGTCATTTTAGAAGTGAAATAGTTCAAGGAACCTTCTGAGAATTGTTGGGGAAAAGCTTACTTATTGAAGTGGTTGCCTTAGGTCGCACTTACTTTAGAGGTCTTTTTTGACAGCCATAGGGAATAGATCTTAGCATTGCATGTGTAATTCTATAATTTGTTGAAATTTTAGAGGTTGGAATTGGCCTTTCTGCATTTTGAAAAGTTAAGGGGTAGTTTGATCATTTCAACATAGGTCCTCCATTTTCCTTTCCTTTTTTCTTTTTTTTTTTTTTCATTCTACATGATTCTAGTGGTCTGTATAGATAAAGGGCTTGTTTGTATAGCGAACTTAAAATGAGATGCAATGGGATTTGACATGTTGAAGGGCATTAGTTGTTGGCATAGATAAGGGTTGTTTGTACAAACAACCTTCCTTATATTAGGGCCAACAACCAACCTTATCTTCATTTGTAACACTTTTCATTTTCTCTCTCTTCAAAACTCTTTAGACTTAGTTTCTAGGTTTTTCTTTGCTTTAAAATCTCGACGATTGAATTTGATGATGCCATGTTCTATGCCCTTACCAATTTTCTCTGCGGTGAGTCTTTGAACCGTATCTAACTTCACAATTAGGATTAAATTTAAATTAATCAATCTCACTTATTATATTTTCTTATTAAAGTTATCCCTTAAAACCCACCTTGTAAGATACCCACAAGAGAACAGTGATCAAAGTAATATAATGCACAAGTGTGTGCAGATATCAACCCACATAGATAAGGGCAATAAGTACTAGAATATGATAATTTTGTTTTTATTTAGAAATTAAAATACAAAGATGTAATCCAAATTCCTAACATAATGAAAATAGACTAAATTAATGATGGAATAACAAAAAGACAACCAATTGAGGAAGAAAGCCTTATGTATAAAACACCTAGGACAGTTGACCTCACTAATGGAAAATCATGAAATAATTAATTATTCAATGATATGTTGTATTAAGAATTACAACTATCTATTGTCTTTTCAGTAATTAAGGCTCTTTCTAGAGTAGTCAATTTATAATAATTTCTCCATATCCATTTCTCATTATGAAATAGAAATGCACTACCTAATTCATTATAAAAATCCTTTAAATGATAGCAATAGGTTAAGTGGGTATCTCAACTCGTCAATTAACCTAAGAAAAAGGTTAAGTGGGTATCTCAACTCGTCAATTAACCTAAGAAAAATGTTTTTAGGTATATTTCAATTTGTAATCTCTCAATCTATAAATGAAACACAAATCATATAAGTTGTGATTAAGCAATCACAAGCATTAAGATTAAGAATCTTTCACTTGTAAAAGTGAAGGAAATAAGAAATAAGAGAAGGAAAAGATGAAATCTCCTAACGGTCTTGATAAATCTTCTTCACTTCGTCTTCCTTTAATCTAAAGATCTCTTGACCCTTGCATTTGATCTTGTGTTAAGGCATATTTTCCTTTATTTTCTTCTTTAAAAAAGTTCTTTTTTTTTGCTTCCCAAAAAGACTATTGAAAACCTTAGGTATGAGCATTAAATACTCCTTCAAAAGACCTAAATAATAGGCTAAAATTTAAGATCTAGCGCGTTGAGGTCGCAGGATATGACTTGAGTTGTAGCTTGCAACTCTCATCAATCCTAAGAAAGTTATAGCCTGCGACTTTAGTCTGGGGTTTGATAGCTTGTTCTTCTCCTTCATGCATCCAAATATTCAACTTGGTCCTTGACATTGCCAACTTTGCCCTATTTTAGTCTCAATTCACTCCAAACTTGTTAAAAACACCTACAAAACATACAAACAGGAGAAATAACACCAAAATCATCCAAAATAACTTAATTTAAACATTAAATTGACATTAAATTAAGCTCAAAACTCATCAAATATTTATGAACAAAGTAAGCTTAACAAATTTCCTTACACATGACTCATTACTTATCCTCAAGTAACAAAAAAGAAATAACCAAAATTTTCCTAATTTCCAGAAAACATATATAACCTCATCATTCTTATAATAGTAATCACTTATGTACTATAAAATATACAAATAAAAACTCATTTAAGCAAATGAACTTAAGTTAGATTGCTAAACTACTCATTCATGGAAAATTAGATACAATAAAACATAATTTACATATACATCTCAACCATCCTTTAATTAGATTATCAATAGGCATAATTATAATATAAAATATGATGGATCACTATTGCCTTTATTAATTAATAATAAGAAGAGTAGCTTTAAGTGCATGAGATCATTGGGACTAGTCTTTCTTTTTAACATACTTTTTTTTTTCTTTCTCAAAGTGCTAATATGTCTTTTTACATAAATATAAACATTGATGATGAATGCACCTGGTTACTTAACATATAACTTCATTCAAAATGCTTTGCATAATCATGTTTTGAGTTTGCCATTTTATGCAAAAATCAACATTGGTCATGATGATCTCTAGTTCCTAAGCATCTCAAAAACAGTGGAGTAGTTATTTCTCTTTCTTTTGAACTTAATTTGATCATTCCTAAATCATATGTCTTAAACTAATCAATCATTTTTAATTAACAAAACACAATAGTAATTCTTTTCCTATTAAGCTCATACAATTAAATATATTCATAGTTAGCTATATTGCTTGTTTTCATATACATGCAAAACACAATTTCATTGCATTCTAACTATCTTAAACTAATAAGTTATACTCTCCAATTTAGTAACTAACTCAAAATTTATTTATCTCAAATTTATCCTTAGAATGACATTTCTTTTCATAGTAACCCATAGTGATTACAAATAAAGCTTAATTAAGCTACATATCTCTTACAAAAAATTACAAAAAAATTTGGTCAATATTTTGCCTTTCACATAGGCGCAAGCATCATATAAGTCTAAGTGTAAGGTCACAATCTCTCCCCCCTTTCATACTTAAATATGGAAATATCCTCAATGACATGCATTTTAAAACATAAAAGGTTGTATAGAAAGAAGTACTCCCCTTACATCTAGATCAAAGGTTCATTATATCTAAATCTCTTTATGCTTTTAGCTTACATTCTCATCAATACTTAGAAAAACAAGAAAGATCAAGTGGCCATTACAAGATAACAAAAAAACAAATCTTATGCTAACCAAAATAAGAACATGCAAAAGAAAATCCCATGAAAGTTGCACTCTTATACATAAATCATTAGTACCAAACAAACATAAACATATCATAATATGTGTACATTCACTTTACAACAATCAAACCTCAAACATAAAAATAAGAAAGTAAGTTGAATACATCATAAAAGAACATAACATCATAATGATACAAATAAAAAGACAATTCCAAGACAAAGTACATCATGGTGTATCTGGCGCAGAAGGCAAATCAATGTTAGCTCTTGTAAAGTATTGCCTTATATTGTAGCTTTGATGCCTTTGTACTTTCTCTATCCTTGCCAACCTAGCATCCATAGTACTTGAAGAACTAGATTTCATGGCCCCTCTTGAGATGCACTAAGTCTTTCTTCTTGTGGAAGAATGTTAAGAGGTGGAATTATGGGAATGTCTTCCTCCTCTCCTTCGTCACTTTCATCTTGAGGTTCTTTGGTTTTGTGAATCTTAGGGCTTCTCAGTTACCCATCATAATCCTTATCCTCTCTAATGTAATAAGATGAAAAGGTGTTATAGTAAGTAAGGCTTCCTCATCCATTTGATTTGGATCAAAACCATATAAAAATAGCCAAATCTATTACTATATGTCCCAATCCTACCACTTATTTGGATCAAAACCATATAAAAATAACCATTTGATTTGGACATTTTGGTGCATAAAGTTTTGCATAGAGACGCATGGAGCACAGGTCGTTGGTTGAATTCCAACTCTCTCTCCTTGCGTCATGTACATACATTTGATAGGAACTAGTTATGATCATTGGTCCTAACATAAGTTAACACATGTGTACATTAAACACATGTGGGATTATATATGTATGATCAATAAACCTTAATGTGTATGCATTTCTGAACATGAAATGCCATGATTTGCAACTAAAGACGATAGTTACAATTGGCGGTATCAGAGGATTCAAGCATACGCGGGGCAGACGTGCAAATCTCGGTGTGTATGACATCGCGGGGCCAACGACCAAATCTCGATTGTTGAATGCTCTGATAGGTACCAGTTGTAGCCACATTGTGACATTACAATTTGTGGTATCAAAGATGATTTACAAATGAGAACAATGGGTATCACAGTTATTGGTTTGACAAATGAATTTAGATGTTACAGTTTTGGTATTAGAGAGGGCTCAAGCATATGCAGGGCAAACATGCAAATTCTGGTATGTATGACATCACGGGGCCTATGGGCAAATCCCGGATGTTGAGTACTTTGATAGGTACCGATTATAACATTACAGATTGTAGACATGAATAATATGAGTTTTGTAAATGAAATGGTCATTACATTTATTGGTATCAGAGCAAATATGAATGCTGTCGCTATATTTATTAGTATCAGAGCCATATGAGTTCTGTCATATGAATACAGTCGTTACAACACTAGTCAAAGCTTGAAGACTAGATATAATATTTGATGGATTTTGAAGGTTGTCTAATGACGATTCTGATAGACAGAGTCCAAGATCCTTTTTGCTTTTAAAAAAGCATCATAAGGGTTAAGAATCGGAACTATGGTGTCATAATTTTTTTGTGAGTATGAAATGTTTAGATAAAAATTTGGTATGACTATTTGCACAACAATGGGCTTGTATATCTTCTTGTATTGAGGCAAAAGGTAGTGGTATTTGGGATGAAAGTGTTGGGGCCATAAACATGGAGGATAGTAAGGTTGAAAATAATTCTTGAATTTAAGACCTATAGAAAGGACTCTTGGTTTGGAGATTTCCTAATACAGATAAAATCCAATGACTAGATCTTTATCATGTAAGGTAGATCCAAAAAGTTTGGCATGGATCTATCATCTAGGACAAAATTAGATTGTAACAAGTGAGGCAGTTATGAGACTGGTATGAAAATTTCACCATTAACAGCTTTAAAATATTGCTTGTGGGGCTTTCAATATTTCAATGGAAGAACTTTAGGGTTAAGAATGGATAGGTGAGCACCAGTATCTATGAATGCAACTACCTTAATTGGCTTTGCATATTTTTTTAGAAGAATATAGACTCAATCTCTTGTTTAGATACTTTAGATGCTTCTATTTTCCCTTAGATGGCATTAGCTACAAACTTGTGAAGAATCATTAAACGCCTATCTTTTATGACCCTACTCAAGGATTAATTAAAATTTATTCCATTTGACTTTAATTATTTCCCAAAATGACTAGCACTAACGTTTTCAAGGTGATCACTCATATCCCTTTTATCGAAGCTAAATGCATCTTTTACGATGTTTTGATCAATAATATATTGATTAAGAAAAGTCTAAAGACCCTTGTCTCATGCTCATTTTCAAAATGTAGTGTTGAAAAGAACTCAAGATTATATCTTTTATAAGATGGGATTTGTGTGAATGCAAACTTTACCCAACCCAACCTACCTAAGAGATCTTTCTTCGTATTTACGATTTTTAGTTGCATCAAAGTTGGTTCGTGCAAAAATCTACATGTAACTTATGTTCTAGCATCGAGAGAAAGAAATTTCTTACCTTTTTCATCATTATAAATAGGATAGTAAGTATTATACTTTGATGAGATATCTCTTAGACTTATTTATTATTATATTCCCTTTTTTCCTTGAAAAATATATTGAACCTTTAGGTTCCAAGTCTTGTTTTGATGATCACAAACATATCTAAGAGCTAACCTTTGTCCAAGTTAGTTGTGTTAATTCTTGTAGGTACATTAATCTATTAAACTATGATGATTGGAAACTCTAAGTATTAAGAGAGTAAAGATTAAGCAAACTAAGCTTGACAGTTAAACTAGTGTTGCCAGTATCCAACAAAAATTGTGACTTTGGTAATGGACATTGAGGGAACTCAATAGGCATTAGAGAATCACCCTAACATGATCAAAGTCTTTTGGATCTCACAACATACATTATCTTCTATTACAATAGGAATTGGATAACTCAAACACATGAGCTACGCACATTGAACTTAGCAATGGGCATTGTAATTTCGCAATAGGTATTGTTCTTGATCTCATAATAGGCATTGCATTTTTGCAATAAGTGTTGGACCAAGTAACTTTAATTAAGCAAAACTCTTACGATCTTGAAATGGGTGTTGGATCTTATCGATAGACATTGGAAAAGTTCCTTGGATTGAGCTAAAGTTTTTTGACCCTTCAACGAGGCACACCTAACAATGCAACATGCATTGAAGATGTCTAACGAGCATTAAAAGTTTATCAATAACCATTGTAGTATTACTGAAGATCTTGGAAAATAGATCATCAAGTTCACACCTTTTAGAAATCTATAACGGACATTGTTCATACTTCAATAAGGATTAATATTGAAGCCCAATAAGCATTGAGAAAGTCAATGGAGGAGCAATGAGATAAGCTTCTTTCTAATAGCTATTCCCAATGTGTGTTTTATTAGTACCAATGACGATTAAAGTTGTATTTTGCTTGACAATCTCCCATTTTCATGAAATCAATAAACGTTGACAATCTCCCATTTTTATGAAATCAATAAACAGATGTTGATTGTATTCAATTATAATATGAAGTGACAACTTTCTTTCTAGCAGCTAATTCTTTGTTTCAACCTATAAAAGAACCATCTCTCAATAAGAATAAAGACAGAACTGTTCCATTAGGCGAGTGTTCTATTATGTAAACTATTTTCAAATTAAAAGGGTGAATCAAAAGTGATTTGGCAGTCTAGAGAAGTTTATTATTTAAAGCTTAAAAGTGTTATCTTCAAAACAGTGTTTGAAGAATAAGCTTTCTAGATATTCTCTTAATACTCTCAATAAGATCAAGCATACTTTATGATTGTACTTTAAATGTTTTATTGCTTGAGTAAGAGAGTTATCCTCATCTTTAAAATTGTATTTTGTTTGAGGAAACCCTTGGTTAGAAAATCATAAAACTATACTTTGTGAAAGATTAAAGGTAGTACCTAGAAACTACTCTAGGATAAGGTTTTAGTAACACCCATAAGTATACTTAGAATACCTTAGTAGTGCCTGGAAACTACTTTCATAAAGTTATTGATAGTACCATAAGCTATCTAGATAGTAAAGGCTCTAATGGGAATACTAGAGGTGAGGATGTAGGCAAGTTGTGTCAAACCTCTATAAATCTTATGTCTTAAGTCTTCATACATTTTCTCACTTAGTTTTTATTTTCAATTACTTACCATTACCTTATTCAACCCCCTTATAAGGAATCAAAGGATAAGAATTTATATTAAAGCAAGTCTCTTCATCAAAGCTTAAGTGCTTAGAGCAAAGATCATGGCAAGTCATAGATCTAAGCATGGATAGGCATGGTAAGAATGTGGACCAAAAGCTTTACAGAGGTATAATTGGTAGTTTACTCTATCTCATAGCCTTTGGACTTGACATTATGTTTAGTGTTTACTTATGTGCTAGATATCAATCTAATCCTAAAGAGTCT
>CATIWR010114804.1:0-14650 GCA_949677035.1 Omphalea diandra
GGTGTTAATATACATAAAGGAGATTTATATAGGGGGTTTGGGATAGTAAGGGTAGAAATTGTAGAGGAAAATTAGGATGATATTAATGATAATAGGATGAGGATTCTAATGATAATAATCCTAATAAATATATGTTAGATAGTGATTATGACTTTGGTGGTGATGATGAGTTGTTTGAGCATAATATTGACACATATATAAAGCTAAATATGCCTTTGGGAGCTTATAGAAAGAAACTGAAACAAAAGAAGGTGATTGGGCATCAAAAGAATAAAGGGGTAATAGGTAATTAAGCTGAAGAGGGTAATGTTCAATCAAAAGATGAGAGGTATGCAGCTTCTGATGACTTGATTAGTGCTTCTGAGACTAATAGTGATGGGGAGAGTGGGTTAGATAAGTTTAAATACTCTGAATTTGTTACAGAGAGAGATATGATGGATCCCATTTTCAAGCTTAGGATGAAATTTAAACATTTTGGGGAGTTTAAAGATGCAGTGAGGGAATGGGCAATCAAACATAGATGACAAACTAGATTTAAACCTAATGACACTAAAAGATGTGGGGCAATATACGTAAAAGGTTTTGATCTTTACATATCATGCAAGCCATTAATAAGTGATCCTAATACTATTCAGATTAAATAAGGTGTGTTCATTCATTCATGTTCCAAAGACCACAACATAAGTCAAGTCACCTCTAAGTAAGAAACTAAGAGGTATTTAGAGACTTTTAGGGTAGATCCTACATGGAACTTAAATAGTTTTATCAAGACTATTAAGGATGGCTATAAATGAATGTGACTTGGACTAAGGCCTGGAGAGCTAGAGGTATAATTATTAAATTGATTAATGAGGATGAAAAAGGATCAATTTAAAAGATTAGAGGATTATAAGCTTGAATTATTAAAGACAAACCCTGATACTTCTATCCACTTATGGGATAATGATGAGGGTGTTTTAATAGGTATATATGTGTGTCTAGTTGCATTAAGGAAAGCTTTTATCTCAGGTTGTAGACCCTTTATTAGTGTAGATGGTTGCTTCCTAAAGGGAATGTATAGGGGCTAATTATTATTTGTTGTGGGCATAAATGCCAATGACTGCATTTTTCCTTTTGCCTGGGTTGTGGTAAAGAAAAAGAATAAGGAATCATAGAGCTGGTTTCTGGCACTCCTTGGAATGGATCTCAAAATCCAATCCAACCCTTGGTATTGGACATTCATGTTAAACAAACAAAAGGTAAGAATATTATTATCATATTTTAACTACCACTATTATTTATCATTTACTTTAGAATTAACTTATGTTATTTGGATTCGTAAGAAGGGCTAATTTCAACATTTGATGAACTCTACCCTGCTATAGAAAGGAGGTATTATATAAGAGATATATCTACATAAACTTTTAGGAAAGATTTCAAAGGAAAGGAACTAAAGAATATGTTGTGGAATGTCGCTATAGCTAGTCATGTTCACAAATTTAGTGATGAAATAGGTGAGATTGAGAAGATAAATAAAGATGGAAGTGTTTATTTAAGGAACATTGATCCCTACAATTGGACTAGGTCACACTTCAAAACACATTCAGAGCGTAACCTATTGTTAAATAACATGTGTGAATGTTTTAATTCATATATCCTAGATGCTAGGAATAAAGGGGTTATCACATTGTTAGAAATCATTAGGACAAAATTAATGGTTAGTTTGCATAAGAAGAGAGATGTAATGATCAACGTCAAAGGAATGCTTTGTCATAAAATTCAAAAAAAGCTTGACAAAATAAAGGATTGGAGTAATTGGTACCAAAGTGTTTGGTCAGGTGGTCATAAAATACCAAGTTGATGGGCCTGAAGGGCAGTATGCGATGGACAAAATGGAAAGGTCTTGTAGCTGTAAAAGATGGAATTTGACTGGCATCTCTTATGCTTATGTCATTGCTACAATTTATTTAAATTTGTTAACGATTGCTACAAGGTTAAAACCTATTTGAAGATGTATTCCCATTGCATCAACCCTGTTAATGGACCTGACTTATGGCCTGTCAATGATGAACCACCTCTCCTACCACCTAAAAAGCCAAAGCCAAATAGGTTAGAAAGGCATTAATGAGAAGGAAAGAAGTCTAAGAGTTAAAAAGGGTACTCAATACAAAACGAGTGTCTATGAAAATAGTGGTTATTAATTGCAGCAAATGTAGTGAGGTTGGCCACAATACAAGAACTTGCAAAAAGGTTGTCCAACAACGTACAATTGTTTACATGGAGAAAAGGCCAAGAAAATTAAATGTATTGAATATGAGTTTTATATTATCTATTTCAGTGAATATGTGTTTAATTATATATGACATTGCTTATTGCAGGTGATCTCTAAATTTAAAAAACAAAAGGTTGGAGAAGGAAGTTCAAACTTTGAGGCTGCAGAAAATGAATATATGCAAACTCAAGTGTCAAGCAATCCCTACATTATGCAATGGATGCTTTATGTAAGCATCACTAAGCCTTTCCCAATTTAATCAATTATTATGCATGATTAAACTCAAAATGCTTCAAAATTATTGGTTTTGAGTTGTAGGGTAACAGTAGAGTTTTCAATGATGCAAAATTCCCTCTTACAAATAATGAAATGAAAAGATCTCCAAATTTTGAAAGACATGTTCCAGAGTTCATTTCATAGCTAAATCTGCCATAAGCTCCCATGATAGATGTATATATGTAACAACAATCACTCTCTCAACCATCAAATGCCAATGCAACAATAGATGTTGTTATTGAGTTGATTTTATAGTCACTTATAGTATCAATGAAGAATATGTGAAATGAGGTATGAGATTTAAATATGTAAATTTTAGCTATTATATTAAAATCTTAAATGATGCAAATAACTTCGAGAATATTAACAGGCACAAACATCCACGTTACCACCCAAACCTATGAAACTTATGAAGCTAACTAAAATTAAAGATGGCAGATTAAAGAGACAAGTCAAGCATAGGCCTATCACAAGGAACATGAACTTTCAAGCACCTCACGAACCTGCAAGCACTAACACAAAGCAAGAAGTAACATCAAACTCGTCCTAACCACTAAGAAAACCCTTTTGCAAACCATGCAAATGATAAGATTCAAATCTTGAAGCTGTTACAACACTAAAGAATCTAGACACTGCTACTGGCATTTCATCCAAGCAAAAGAAAGGAATTATAATTGATGAAGATATATTATTGAAGAGTTTGAGATCTACAAAGTAGAAGGGGATTACAATTGGATGTAGAGTTGATGTTGGAGTTGGTGTTTAAGGCATGGACATCAGATCAAGAAAGAAAAATTGAAGATTGGGTTTTGTTTTTGATAAATAGGCATATGATGTGAAGATATTGAATTTGTGCTTGTGTTTTTGCCATATTTTGTTTCCCTTGTGAATCATACCTACCATAAACTCTTATTTTTTGTTAAATAATCATGGTAGACAAGGTTCATTGGGTTAATACATGGTTACTTTGATATTTTTGGGGACCACAATGAACCTTATCTGTCATTCTGCTTTTTTTGTTACTAGTTATAATAGACAAGGTTCATTGACCAAACATAGATTTTTGGTTTTTACATATGTACCTAACATATTTTAAATTGATGTGTACAGTTTCTATGTATTGGACAAAGTTACTCAAATGAATGAATATCTTTATTTCATAATAGTATTGCATTTTCATCTTTGTTTATATTATAGTGTCATTTCCTTAATTTTCTTATCCTTTTTAAACTTGCTAAAAGCAACACACAATATAATATACATTACTTATTCTTTGAATAAGGTAACATACAATATTAATATAAATATTTTTCATTGCAATAACCAACACTACTACAAAATACTACCTCCAGTGCAAGGAGGCCAGAACAGACATCTAACTTCATTTTCTTCATCTCCCAAACCCCTATACTCATTATGCATCTCTCAAGCTTCACAACATTGCACTTAACCTTAACCTTACTTCCCCATGCTAATACCCATAAAAAAACCCAACCAAGAGATACAAAAAACCAAACAAAAGTAACCACATTTTCCATTATGACCTTCATTGCCAGCTTCTATCTTCATACCACAACCTTCTACCTCTGCTACATTGAATCTAACTTCAGCACCTCCAATTCTAGCTTCCTGTGTTGTTTTTGCTGCTTATAGCTCCATTTTGACTTCATCTATATCTATTTTTTCATCATTCTGAGCATGACTTTTATTGCCTTTTCATGCTTATATGCTTCCTAAACAACCCAAATATCACTCCATTTGAAGTAATCGCAGTACACTCTAGGCCCCTATCATCAACCATAACACCATCCATTATCATTCCATTAAATTACGAAAATTGAAATGAACTAATCAAAAAAATCATTAAATAAAAAAAAATCATTAACTTTTACCTTAAAATTCCTACAATTAAAGAAACTTCTTTCTGGATTTGGAGGAGTATGTAATGTTTTAACACACATGGCAACTGACACTTGCATTGTGGGCCTTCCATTGGATTCCTTAGGTATGTATTTAGGGTTTATGCAATTTGGGGGTTTTTCCTTCCTCCTTCGATTTTAACTTATTTGTCAAGAACCCTGATTGTATTTGAGATGAAAATGGAGCTGTGACAGAGGAGGAGTGATAGAGACGAGCTGCGAGAGCTGAAAGAGACGATTTGTAAGAGATTGAGTGAGAGAGGTAGACAACTTGCATGAGTTTGAGTGAGAGAGGGGGATAGTTAATTTTGCAGTGGTAACAGAGAGAGTTAATTAGCTAGTGGGACCCATTTGCATCAGCTGGGTGTTGACGTGGCAATTTTTTTCTTGAGTCATTCATTCTCTGGTTGCCATGTATTCAATGATGCACAAAAATTCTATTAATTTCAAATTAATCTCCCAATTAGAATAAATTAGAAATTAAGTGATTTCAATATAAGAATTTTTTCAGTGACTTTTTTAGAATGACCCTTATATTTAAGGTAATTTTTGTGCAATTTACCCTTGGATTGCTCAACTAATAGGGTCTTGATGAAGCTTCTAACTTTTTAATGGTTGTTGTATTATTTTTATCCATTTTTAATAGGGTGTCTAATTACTTTGCACTTGCAAATATTTTTTGATTTTAACCTTTCAACTTGGTAATAATAATGGTTATATCATATATAATATCTCTTGTTAAAAAAAAAATGTTTTGGATTGACGGTGTGGTTAAAAATAAAATTTACTTTTGTTTAACTTTGAATTGATGGTATGGTTAAGGATAGTACACTTTTTTAGCTTTATCATATGATATCTCAATCAAAATGAGATCTGCCCTTACATAATAAGTTGTTTTCTCCAAGTTTAGAGTATCATGTAATAAAGACAAATATTTAGTATTATATTTTTAAAGCATTAAAAAAATATTTTAGAAACTGTAATTTTGATTTTAAATATAAAAATAAAAAATATTAAGTTTAAATTATTTATGGTGTTTTTAATTTAAAACAAAAATGAAAATGGTAGCAGTACCAAATGCATTCTTAGCTTATAGTATCACCATGTTTGAAATATACTCAAATTTGGATTCAAAAGAATTCTAAGTTTAAAATGAGGGGCATCCAATGAAGGAAGCAATAGTCCTCTAATAAAATTAATTTATTCCATTAATAGACTTTTTTTTCCAACCAAAATGAAGAAATTTCATTGCTCGAGGAGGATGAATTATATCAAGTACGATTTGCTCCTCCCCTGGAATATTAATAAACCAATAAGGGTTATACAAAAGCAGTCCTTTTTTGAAACCCAGTCGGTAACTTGATTGCAACACCTAGAGATGTATTGAAAGGTACAAAGCTCGAACTCATTCACCAACCTTCTGACATCATCCATCACTAGCTTTATCTCCCAGGGAATATCCTGAATGTGATTGTTGATCCTAATGATCATCAATAAGGAGTCATATTTGCATAGAAGTAGTTCTTCTTCACACCATGGATCAAGGCACTTGTGAAGTCTCTACAAACCACTGCTATAGAAGTTCTCCCAGTTACAATGTTGAAGGAAACATCAATGTTTATTTTTTTTATGATTCCTTCACTAGGAGACTCCCAATGTTTAGCTTCTTGCATTTAGCTCTATACAATCTTTGATAACATATAACCTCTTTTGGATTGCTCATGCTGAAGCTGTTCATATGATATATAGCCCTATCCAGCGTTACTTGCGGGTCAATTGGGCGATTGGAGAAGATTTTGCAGTTACATGCTAACCAAATGACCCATGATATGTGAGCTATAAAGGTTGCATCTTGAGGAACATTATGAGCCAACATATGCCATCGCATGCCACTACACACTAAAATGTTCAAATGAGGAAATATTAAACTGCAATCCAAACTTTGACAAGAACTAAGTAACTCGAGCATAGTTGCAGTTAACACCCATGTGAACCATTGTTTCAAGCTCACAACCACAAATGAGGCAAAACTTAGTATCATAACAGTTTTTGTGCAATAAATTGTCAAGCATAGCAATAGTTTTTAGCACATAACCAAATAAAGTTTTTCAATTTGTGAGGCACTAAAAACTCTAAATGCTCTTTCACAACCTCATATGTTGGTTATTGTTAGAAGTAAACGAATAAGGTTGAAGGGCATTTAATGTTTGCTGGAGTACAAATTTATAGTCCTCCCTCACAAATAGGAACATGTTCTACTGTTATGCCATACTATTTCATCACTTTGGTCACTCCCTTTATAAGGTTGTGCATATTTTAATTGTGATGATTTTCTTAAATTTTGAGCTTAATTTTCAAATTTAATAGAATTTTATATTCAAAAAATTTAAATTTGATATTTTAGGTGTTTTAGAGTTGAAAAGAGGAGATTATAAATCAATTTACAAGATTTTTTAATTTTGGGATAAAATGAGGTGGAGTGTAGTTTGGACAAAAGATTTGCTATGATTGGGCATGGGTATGGACGCAACTTACCAATATGAAGTTGATGAATTTTGAAGAACAAGGAGCTACTTTTCAACTTGATTTCTATAATATATCCTCTCCTATTTGGCTTAGAAAATTACTCTAAATTTAAATCTTCTTTTGATATTGTCGAAAACCAATTAAAAAGCCAATTTCTCTAAGGATTTTTAGAAGATTTTTAAGATAGATTGTTGATAAAAGTCTTTTTTCTTGTATAAAGTGGAAAAAAAACATGAAGAGCAAAGGAAGAGGTTAGCCAACCTCAATTAAAGACAATCTTCTCTTCTATTGTGAACTCATGAGTTTATTTCTTCTTCTTCATCTTCTTTTTAGTTTTCTTTTCTTATTTATGAGCTGATTTTTTTATAGCTACGACTATGAGAAGTATTATCATAATAATGGTTTGATTTTATTTTATTTGATTGAGATATTTTTATTTTCATATTGTCCATGAATTATTGTGCTTAATGCTATTAAGAGTTTGATCGTCCCTTGATTGATTTTTTTATGTGAATGAATTGTGAAAAGATTTTACATAATTGATTAAATAATTCATTGTGTGAATTGAATGATATATATGGATATATGTACATGATTCATCTGATTTTACAAAATTTCATGAAGCATAATGCACTTTTTTATCTTGAGAACTCTATAAAGGAATCTAATGGTTACCTGATAGTCTCTGTATGTAAAATTGAATATATGATTCAACAACTTACGACACTAAGACCTTGTATCATGATTATTAACTTGGACACCGTAAACAAATCATAGTTCTTCAATTTGTTATAAGTCACCTTGGAATTTTGCATTAGCGAATCCATTTAACTTCCCAAATCTGGATGGAATCCTTATTCCCTACATTCCAACGACACCTATCAACAATCAAATTCCTGCCTTGTAAGATACTATTCCAACCCTAACAGCAGATCCCTCCTTTGTTAGCATGTAAAAAGTTCGTTAATGGGAAGTATATTCCTTTAAGCACCTGTGCCAATAAGGAATCCAATTCCTTAGGTATTTTCCAATTGGTTTAAGCGGATAAAAGCTTCATTCATCAACTAAAGGTTATTAAATCCCATTTATCCACAATTCTTTGAAAAACACATTTCTTTTCCATCTACACTAGTGCAACCCACCTTTCTGGTTAGCATTTAACCACCAAAACCATGTTGTTCATGTTTTCTATGATATTTACATTTGCAAAATAATCCTTGATCTCCACGATAACATCTACCTTAATAACTCTCCAATATTTTTGAAAGAACAAACCTGAAAACCTGTATGGTCCTGAGAATCTGTAAAGGCCTAGTTTAATAAGGTATTTTTATTATCATATTGTTGAGTTATTTTGTATCAAAATTCACACACTCTTTTTAAATCAATGTTTTTAAAATCAGACCGAAACTTGAACCAATTAGTTGTCTAAGTTTCAGTTTGGCCGATTCGATCGGTTCAATCGGTCTAATTTAATAAGGTATTTTTTATTTTTTGAAAAATATACAAATAATACTTAAACAATATTTTAAAATTAGAAAACAAATATAATAAAAAAATAAAAATTAATATAACAAAATAATAAAAATTATTTTTCAAATTTAAATTTTTGGTAAAATAGCATAATTTTTAAAATTTTTCACAAAATGATATAATTTTAAGTTGAACTGATTTGATCAAAATTTTGACTTTGGCTAGTTTTTTTGGTTTTGATTATTTTTTGATTGTCCTATTTTTTAGAATGAATTGAACTAGACAATTAATCGATTCTCAATTTTATCAATCAGTTCAATATGGTTTAAATAGTGTTTTAAATTTTATGAAATTAACTTAATAAAACAAATTTTAGATTTTGAATTCCACTAATATCTTAACAAAATTAACATAAGTCTTCTTTTTATTAAAAACAAAAACAAGGGTCATATGTGCAAGTTGATTGATCAAATATTGGATAATTTTGGATATATGATAAAACAATTGTACCAAATCCGTCTTTGCAACCTTTTCCCTAGTCTTTCCCTCCTATTTCTCGCTACCGCCACTCATCCTCTGCCGCCCTCTTTTCACTCTTTTAACACACTGTACGTTCGTGACCGGCCGTTAACTCAGTTATTGTTATCATCCTCTTGTTTGCATTTTGATCTGTTGAAGGAAAGAAGGAGATGGTGTGGAATTACCCAGAAACATCCTTAGAGCAAATGGTAAAACTGATAAAACGGTTTGTAGATATAATGGTACTGGCATCTGGGTATCAGTCTTCTGGTCTTTTAGTCCACTGGGATGCCCACAATGTCAAGAATGCCTTTCAGTGGGCTTCCTTCTTTGAGAATGTAAGTCGAAATTTTTTGTCACTCCCTTTCTTCATTTTTTATCATTCTATTTCTGCTCTTTTATTTTTTCTACTTATTGGTTTTGTTTTGTGAAATCTTCTGTTAAAAATGCATGCTTTGTGTACTAGTTTAGTTGTATTTTGTTAATTGGCCATATGTTTTGAATCTATGGTGGAAAACAAAATTAAGATTTACTATATGGGAAAGTTGAGAGATTTTTCACAAAATCTCCTATCTGGTTTAGTTTTATTACAAAGCTCATGTGCTATTTCCTTTGTTGTCGTTTGGGATGGTGGTATCATTTATTTGTGTTAATGTTTAGGTACTTGGACAGATAGGCAGCTCAGATGTTTACCAGGATTCAATTAAGGAACTTGATGCAGTTCTAAGTGAAATAACATTCGATCCTTCTTTTCCTCAGGTAGTGGATTGAATTTTATTGTCCAACGCAGAGTTTAGAGTTTGTTATATTGCTAGTAATTCTGTGCTATTGCACTGATTCAAAGCAGGGCCTTGCACATCTATCTTGTGATACTCTTAGTAGAGCAAGGAATTTTGTGATGGCACATTTGTTCCATATGTTACCGTTGAGGGATTCACATCTTAGGGCTTTTCTAACTGCAATAATTGAGATGGATCTCGATAAGCATTCAGGATTAGATCATGATTGCCTCAGTGGATATCTCAACAAGTTAATGGCGCTCAATACACCATTAAACTTAGTTTCAGAAAGGATTGGAAAATCCACTGATGATGACTTGACAAAGTTTACTCTTCACGAGCTGTTCAAGAGGCAGTTTTCAGTGTCATGCGTAGCCACGCTTGGTAGAGGCTTAGATATCCTCTCCAATGAAACACTTAAGAGTTGGAGACTCTGATTGTTTCTTATCTGAAGAACAGCCAAAGCATGAAAGAGCTCAAGAATCAGCAGGTAGTATAAATTATGTTTCTCTACTAGAGTAAAAACAAGAATATAATGTCTCATTGATGTTATGCTACAGATAATAAATGTAGAAAGCTATATATATATTTTTTTTGTTGCAAATAAATTCAAGCAAAGTTGCTTTACTTGTTAGTTACCAAAATCAAATGTAGATGCCATATCTATACCCAGAAAGAAATGTACATGAAGTACTGCAGCTCTTGATAATTTTCTCTGCCTATAAGTTAACCTATACATACTGAAATATACCATCTCAAGCTGGTTTTAAACCTGTTTATTATTGACATTTTTTAATTGGTTTAGATTGGAAAACTGCCTATGTGGTCAGAGAGGCTCTATGGATTGAATATCAAGCTACTAAACAACCATTTGATCAGTATGATTTTCTTGAACTGAGTGATGATATTTGGTTTGTCAGTCATGAAGTTTTTGAATGTACACCATCAGTGCATTCGCTCTTAATTTTGTTCACCCATAGGCAGATCTTTGAACAAAGCATGGTGCAATTGACAGAATAACACATTTAATGACATCTTTCTACAATTGGAGAGTAATTTCTTATAGGAGTGAACATGCTTTTGCTTTGTGTGCAGGGATGTAGATCGTTTCGCTGATTTTATCAAATGGAATCATTGAATCTTTCATATTTTCTTCATAAGAGAACTATCAGATTAGTCTCGGGTGCCAGCATGATATTTTCTGCCCCCAAGTTTTACTGGGTGCAAGTTTTTGAGAGGCTGATTACTTCAGCAAAATGCAATGAGGATGAAGATCTATGTGAAATAGTAGTAAGCTCATTCCTGAAATCAAACTTTAGGGGTGTCTTCTTAGAATGGTTTTTAGAAATGTTTTGCTTGCAGGTGACTGAGGATTTTTTTTGGTTCAAGCTCTCCAATGCTTGTCAAGTCATTTTCCTTAATATTAGCACTTCAAATAGTTTCAAGCAGCAATATTGATAAATTTTGTTCTGGTGCTGATCAGTGAAAAAAGATTACACAGCTCAGGCTGGAAAAGTTTTAAGTCTTTGATGCTTTCTGATGATTGTTGGTTCTTTAGGTTTCTTGATTTGCAATCTAAACAATAGTTTCTAGGTTGCCTGTTTGCATAAAGTTTTTGTTATGGAAAATATTTTCATGCGTGTAATGCTGTTAGAATCATATGAAAACAATTTTACCTTGACTTTCATTCTTTATTTTATTTTTTAGTTTTCTTCTCCCTTGTGACAGGAACTCATGTTGCTTAGATGCATCACAAGCAAATGGAATCGCCTAATTGAATATTTCACATCAGTTTCTTATGACTCCTTAACTATCTTAAATATGTATCATGAAGTCTGCAATTTACTTCCAGGAAGATCTCAAAGTTTCCATTTGAAAGTGGAACCTACAGATTCAAAGGTGTGTTCAATTTTAGTGAATGGCACTGGCTTAGTACAAATCTGTATGTGCATACATATGAAGATGGGTCCTTTAACATGAAGATTAGTAGTCTCTACCTGGATGCTGCATCCATGTCTTTCTATTGGATGTGCTTTTTATCAATCCATTAGTTGAATTAAATATTTTCCTTGTGTGCATGCATGTTTTATTTATATTCTATTAATAAATTAAACTTTCTATCCAAACACTTGGATTTTTTTATGAAGAGTGTGAAATCAAACTTTAAGTTAAGTACTCGATGAGACAATTATGCATTTGATGGATTTGAAAATTTGGGAAGTATGTGTACATAGCACATTCAATTCAGTGGTTGGATTTCATTTTAAATAGAGTTCTGTGCCAAGTCCTCCAGTAGTTTACATTTTTTATGATTAATAACTTTTATAACTGGTGTCACTGTTAGGCGATGACTCCTCTTAAACTCTTCCTCATTCTAGGCATATGCACATCAATATGCATGCGTCTTCGTATGATTCTATTGATTGATCATGGAACATTGTTGATTTTGTTATTAATTAATTACTGTTATTATTTTTTTATTCAGTTTAGTTTTCATCAAAGTTTTCTATACTTTGCATGTCAAAGTAGATTCTTACTGTTCAAGCATGATTTTCAACTACATGGCTAGTTTGTGGTGCCAAGTAATGATATACAATGGCCTACTATACCCAAACAGTCCAAAGCTGTATCTATGGTTTTAAATTGCGGTCATATGTAAGAGTAATGGGGACTGTAACATAATATTAACTGCAAACCGATATGCAATTTTTATGCAAAAAATTGCAAAACTAAGAAATATTGACATAATCACTAGAACTAAGAATTACAACTAACTAAATTCTCAAGAAAAAAACAAAGAATTGCAACTAACTGATAAGCATAAAACATTATAAATAGAGATATAATATCTATAAATTTTGTCCAAAATTAACAATCAACTTAAATAAGTAAACATCTATGGACGTTGCAACTTCAAAAATTAATTTTGCAAATAAAGAGAAGAAGGATATTGGGGTTGTGAATTTTAATCTGGTCTAGCATGAATAGGTGCTACATAAAGTTAGTATAGCGGTCCCAGGGGCATGGCCCTTGAAACTTGGACAGTATACAAAGCCTGGAAAAGTCCAGTCAGTATGCTGCCGTAGTTTTTTACACATAAAAATGAAGGTAAAGAGAAGAAGGAATGAATGGAAAGTGAGATGCTCCTCTAATTCCACCCATTAAGGTAACGGGCATTAGCATTACTTTAAAGTTAACGACCACTTGGATAGCATACAAAAAGTTCTTGCCCATTTTTGAACTGGCTTAACGGTCATGATAGCCTCAAAAACCATTACATAATGACCGTTATGTTAGGTAACGGCTATTGGGCTGTATGGCTTTATTTGTGATGCATCTCTTTATTCTTTCTTGGGTCTTGGCTGAATGAATTATTTTATTTCCAAAGCATTCTTTTTCAGAGTTTATATGGATGCTATATTTATTTATTTCTTTGCAGGTGAATGCTGTTACATTTGGCTGCTAGCTCCATCCCGTTTGTTCATTTATACTACTTTTTTGCGATTGATTCTAGCAGTACATAATAGGAAAATGGCATTCTTATGCTTGGCTGGGTTGCTGGATGGACAGCTTCATCACTTCTGGAAAATCTCCGCTGTCCTTGCAGCTGTTTCAATTCCCTTCTGGTTGGCTTATGGTTCTTCTCATCAGTGTTCTTTTATGCTGCAAATTTGAAACATTTCATTTTTTTCAGGAAGGAATTTTGTTTACTTTACCTTCTGGACATATTGTGGTTGTACCAATTTCACTATATAGGCTTATTTATTTTACCCAAACCTCTCCTACAAATAACTTTTTTTTTAGACAAAAAAACTAAAAATGCATGAAGAAATAGAAGATGAGAAAATAAAAATTTCAAAGGAGCCATCTCGCATTTTTTGTTTCTAAATCACACTCCAAAGTGCAATAGAATATTTAAGTTCTTGTAGTTTGCCAATGTTTGACTAAAGATGCTGACAATTGGTGCTGTAGGTCACCTCTGTTTCAGTTTTATCTAAATGAAATAGAGATTCAATTCAAAGGAGACTCATCAGTGATGAGGTTTTAACTTTTAACTGTTGTCTGCATTATCTTGCATTAGAATTTCTTTACATAATATTTTCATAATTTTCTTTATCTATTGAAATTTAGTTCATCATGTAGATGCTGCAGTTGTGTCCAAGATGGGAAGGATCATGAAGATTGTAAGTATATTCAACCCTTCCCCAACATGCATAGGCTTTTGATATCCTATTTGGCTTCCATAAACTAGGGGCGAGCACGGATCCTGGATATACCGAATCGGTCCGATTAACTGAACCAAAAAATGACCGAAATTAAAAAGAACCGAAATGTAACAGTAATTTGGGATGGTACCGGTTATTAATTTTTCTCCGGTCCGATAACCGAACTGAACCGGACTGATATATATATATATATAAACTATTTTTTTGTAATTTAATTTTTAAATACATATGCATTTATGTATTTATTTTTAATTACATATGTATTTAATTTTTAAATACTTATGTATATATGCATATATATGTAGAAATTCTTTTTTTTTATAAATTTAATATATATAATTCTATTTTTTATAAATTTAATTTTTTAAGAAAAAAGATCCAAAATATTCAAATAACCGACTTAAACCGAACTGAAAATCAGTTCAATTTGGGACAGATATTTTTTATTTCGATTCCGGTTTTGGTTCATTTTTCAAATAACCGATTTTCGATCCGGTGCCGGATAATTTCAAATAACCGGCCAACCCAAAACTGGGACCAATCACCCCTACTATAAACAATGCTAAAGTTGGGAATCACACAATACATGAATGCTATACCTCTTGATTTATCTTTATAGGTAATTGGCATTATAAATATACAGTAAACAGTTCTTTGAAATAATTAAATAAGAGATTGGAA
>CATIWR010114848.1:0-17273 GCA_949677035.1 Omphalea diandra
TGATGCTATAATAAGCACACAACATGAAATAATTTGTCATATAACTATGCAAACACTGCATATATGTTCAAGCATCCCAAATGCAACGGTGCAATTGTCATTGTCGTATTTTTACAATTCACATGTCTAAATAATTATTTATCCTGTGCATATGTTCATGTGAGATTCCATATCATTTGATACAGTGCATATGCTCATATGTGATTTCATATCATTTATGCAATGAATATATTAATGTGATAAAGCTAATGAATATGTATAGGGATGTTACATAGCTTGCCCAAGGTGATGATCGATCAAGCAGCGTGAAGCTTCATACTCTATGAGTTGAAGGGGATACATTTTTATACCTTTGGGGACACTATAGAGATGTGCCTATTATTGACACTAGATGATTTTTAGTTGATAAGCGGTAGCACACTTATATAGCTTCTTAGATCGATGTTGTCAGGGGTTATTATACCTCAATGGCTGCTGAAGAGTGTTAAAGGTATGCAGTATGTGGTTTTCTTCTTTTCCCCCCTTTTATACTTATTTCTTTTATTTTTCTAATTATTTTTATTGACAGGCTTAGGCAATTAAGCTAGGATTGATAGACAACAACAACCCTTTCCCCTACATAAAGCACTATTAGTCATGCTTCTAACACTAGAGTAGTATTTGACATTGAAAAAAGTCTATCGACATTAGGCATGTCTACCTGAATGGACTCCAATTAGATTAGGTATACTATCATACAAATAAAAAGTTACATTATTAGTTTCTGCAATATCTTGTAAATTAGAACACTTACAATGTTTAGTACTTTTTATAGCTCCCACTCGGCTAGAGCAGGTTGAGGACACAAGGAGTCACAAGCTAGTGGAAGCTAAGGGATGTTCCTATAAGCACCAACTTCTAATAGGGCCCTCAATTTATAAGTGGTACATAATGGAATAGGTATTTTATAGAGGGAGGGTCTTGATGCAAGTCTAACGCCCCAAGATCCTCTGAAACATATCCTGGGGTGCATAACTCAAGGAGGGCACACTGGACCATTCCTTAATGGAACAACTAAAGGAAGAGTTTACAACATATGCTAAGGGATCCTAAGCCTAAGTGGAGGCATCTCTACTTAAGGAGATATTCATGCTTGCCATATGCATTCACTTATACCCATGTTTAAAGGTTCACACCACAATGTTAAAGAAGGGAGTGTGTGGTATAAGGGTGTGGTTAAAAAGAGTGCATCAGATCATTAATATTAGAGAGGAGCTGTAAGAAGGCCCAAATAGTTGAGACATCATGTATGGAGCCTATGGTTATGCATCAGTTAGACCAAATGCCAGGTAGCATGTTAGAGATCTATCATTCCTTTCTCACATGCTCGTTGATGGTGATAGACTTAGGATGATCTTCTTCCATTTTGAAGCCTCTTACAACCATCCATTTAAGTTCCTTTATCCTTTATTGTCTTTTAATTTATTTTGCTTTATTGTTCTAACAATGTCTTCATATAGGTCCTCATGTATAGGTCTAACACCTCATTGACTTGATCACTGCACTAAAAGGACATGCACCTAGCTTACACATAAGCTATAGATAAACACGATGTGTATACATGTATGCATATTTATGTATGTTGGAATGTGTATGTCTTAACCACTTTAACCTTGTGTTAGTTTTAAGAGTAGATTAGATAAAAGAATTAGGAGCTTCAAAAGGTTTAGTTCAACTTTGCAAATCTTTAAGCTAGCTTTGAGTCACCTATGGTAGTGGATCTTGAGGATGAGGAAGGGTCTATCAAGGATGAGGAGGATTAAGCTCATTGTAAGCTACCACTTACTGCTTTTGTGTTTTTCTATTGTTCTGATCATAGTAGGCTGTAGGAGTACTAGTACATTCATTGGATTATAAAATAATATTTGGGCATGATTTGTTCCCTTTATTTGGTACTTTGGATATTTATGAAACTTTGGGCCTTGATGGCCTTTAATCAATTATATGTAAATTTCCCCATTTTTTTGCTTATTCTACTTGATGGCATACTTATTGTGTCCCTTTCTCATATTTGTATGTTTAAAAGAAGTTTATGTCGAAATACAAGTAGGAGCCCTTACATTTTTTCCTTAATCAAACCTATCTATATAGGCTAGCGACTCATCTATATAGACATCAAGTTATAGGAAACTTAGCAAGTCTATATAGACAGCTTTATTGTTCACAGTTATCCAACATTATTCACTTTCCACTCCTTTTTAAACATTTTTACCTTAATTTTTGCACCCTATTAGCTATTATTTGACTTTTTATTATGGCTATAGCGTTCGTAAAATCTCTTCATACCTTCAATTGGTACTGTCTTCCTTGGGTAGGTTTTAAAGCCCTTCCCT
Source organism: Omphalea diandra (assembly GCA_949677035.1). Taxonomy (NCBI): domain Eukaryota; kingdom Viridiplantae; phylum Streptophyta; class Magnoliopsida; order Malpighiales; family Euphorbiaceae; genus Omphalea; species Omphalea diandra. The sequence continues at coordinate 2,373 of CATIWR010114848.1, forward strand.
AGCTTTTAGCTACCAAACTCAACAATAACGTCCTACAGGCTTACAATTATTGGCATCTATCTATCCATTCCTTCTATTTTAGAGAAATAAAAATATGCTTTCTTCTTGAAGAATTTGGTGCCATTCTAGATTGCCATATCACAAATGTCAATTAAATTGTATTACCATGCCGATATTCTCACATGTTTGGAAGAAGATGAAGTTATTTTATTTTTTATATGATAAGGTGCTTCTTTATATCTTTTAGAGAAGAAGATGTTGTTGCTCTTTCGCTCAACTTATGCCCTAAAGGGATAATGCTAAGTTGGTCCAAACCTATATCTTGGCAACCATCTTAATAGGGGGAGTTTTTACTTTGCAGGGATGACGATAAGATTGACCTTTAAGTTCCACCATTCATTGAGGAGATCAAGTTAAGCATAAAACTCTGTTCCTTATGATTCTTAGTGAGACTATTATAGGCTTGGATAAGGTTGCCATAGCTATCAACAAGTCTTTCTTAGGGAGTTCATTATTACTTTAAGTGTATGCTTCATGCAACATTTTATTATTTTGTCTTTACTATTTTTATTTTTATCCTAACTTTTTCCTAAATCTCCCTTATAAGTTTTTAATCCAATAGGTTGTTCATTTTTGCTTAGGTTGTCCTTTTAGGTTTTTAACCTAGTAAGCCCTTTTTAATTATTTTTATTTTTTTTTTATTATTATTATTTTTCCTTTTTTTTCAAATTTGGCTGCAAGAAAGGCTAAAGTTACTAGAAGCTCCTACTATGGACAAAAGTGGCATTTCTTGCAACATCATCCAAATTGCCGCCTATCGAGACCTGCATCTACTAGGCTAAGTGGATTGAATGACTATCCCACATATATGATTCTGATATTCAGTGGACCTACCCATAGTGGAGGTTAATTAGAGTTACACTAAAAACTTATGAAATGTATGTGATTATCCCTACTTTATCATCTAACACCTTTTACAATCTTGTTAGAATTCATCGATAGTTTAGAGCTACACAGGACACAATAGGTTTTCTCCTATCCTTTATAGATGAACCTCTCACTTAGTATTTCCTAGATAAGATGGAGGCCATATGGGCAAATTATTACAGCTATCATGTCTTCAATATTGAGACTTCCACCTATGATGATACTAACTTTGAGGCTTGGTTGAAGAACAGTGACATAGGACTTTTAGATCCTAAAAGCACTTAAAATAATAATGTGCACAAGGAGAAAAACTTCTTATATTTAATTTAGCTTAAAAAAATGTTTGACAAAGATTACTTTCATCATGAAAACACATCTCTTTTCAGCATTATACTTGCCATAAATCGTCTCTTTTTGTATATCTTATATTAATTTTATACATTCATGTTTCTTTTAATAGTGACCCATTATAATACCTCATTGTCTTGATTAATGCCTTCAATGTGTTGGCTCCCTATTATTTGTTCCTCATCCTTGGTGGTCAGCTTACCATTATCCTCTTTCTCAATCAAACTCCCCTATTGACTTGCTATTGCTTTTTCCCTAGTAGTTTTTTGCACTCTGTTGCTTTTTACTTTATTATTATTATTATTATTTTCTTTTCTATTTTTTACATATACCCTAACTTTTTTACTAAGCCACCTTTTTGGATTTTTCAACTTAGTAGGCTCATTTATTTTTCCATTCACCTTACATGGAGTACTTTTTCAACTAGTCTAGTTTCACTAGCTCAAAGAACTTATCCTATTTATGTTCGATAACTTCACACCACCACTTGAATACATCTACTTGACCATGTAGGACCTTTCCAATTTGGCTCAAACTTTCCTCTAGGATCTTGAGCTTAAGGCTATATTACCTTGAACACTAAGTTACCTACTCTTATTGTGCTCTTCTTGACCTTCTTATTAAAGGTACATACCATCATCTTTTGATAAAGCTATTCATGATACAGGGCTTTTCAAACTTTGCTCATCCAATAGATCTAGTTAGTCATATCTAATTTTAACCCAATGATACTTGAAGACCTTTATCTCAATCAACACTTGAAGGGACTTCACTTCTATCTCCATTGACAATATCGCTCCCTTCTTATGTATTAAAGATTAATATGACAATTTTAACAAAATTCTAGCAATAATATGATATCCACATAATGTAAAGGATATCTTTTATGACCAATCTTTATAGGTTCCTATTATTTTAGCAAGGATATTCTTGATATTCTTATTAGCCACCTTTATTGTGCCATTTGCTTGTAATCTATATGGTGAGGGCTTATGATGCATTACACATCTATAAAACTATTTTGATCTTAGCCTGATAGTGCATGTCATTGTTTTCACAACATGATGTGGGACATCATAGTAAAAAATAAGATTTTTTGCTATGAACTTGGCAATTTGCTTTGCCCTCAGCTTATTGAAGCGCTCAATTTCTACCCATTTCAAAAAGTAATCAATTGCTACTATAATGAGCTTATGACCCTTTATTGATGTTGGTTTTGCTTCACTAAAGATGTCAATTCCCTAGGCAGCGAAGGACCAATGCCATGTCAAGTTCTATAATTCCACTAATAGTAAATGGTTAACACTTTAATGAACCTAACATTTGTGGCAACCCTTTATAGTTCTGTTGCAATTTTCCTCCATGGAAGTCTAATAGTACACCATTCTCAATATTTTTCTTGCCAAGGCCAATTTGTTCATTCTACGGCTGCAAACTCCCATATGCATCTCTTGTTCCTTTTTCTGTTAGGCACCTTGAATGAATATCATTAGGCATCTGTCTATACACCGCACCATCATAAACTAAAAATTGTGATGCCAACCTTCAGATACCATCCATGTCTTTCTTCTTCACCCTATAGTAGAGACTCCCAACTACCTTTATTGTCCTTACCTTGATTTAAACTAGTGACTTTAACCTAAAATCACATGCTTAAAATTTTCCCATGTTGTTCATCACCCTAAAGTCTAGTTTCATAGACACAGGTAACAATTCTCATTCTAGTGAAATCAAGATCACTCTTACTCCTACTTGTTTTCTATTTATGGTGCCATTAAAGTACATTCTCCATCCTTAAAGCTCTATTGTGCCTAGACCTTCATCATAAAATTGGTGATGTTATTGTTCTTCTTCTATAAATGGTTGCTATGTTAAATAACAACTACTTGTTCCTTAATTACTTTCTTTATCACATACTAGATATCAAACTTAATAAGAAGTATCAACCATTTTGCCAATTTCCATATTAAGGAAGGGATTTCATATAGACACTTAACTGGATTGAGTTTTAATGCTACTTCTATCAAGTATTTATTGAAATAGTGATGCAGCTTCTTAGTGCCCCAAACCAATGCCAAATAAGTCTTTTGGATCTAGTTGTACTTCTTTTTATATAAGAGTAACTTTTTACTAAGGTAGTATACCACATGCTTATTCCCTTCATCATCCTGCTATGCCATCATTGCTCACACAAACCTTTCTTTCACTATCAAGTACAAAATTAAACGCTTTTTTTAACCTTGATGGTCTTAACATCGACAGATTGGAAAGACACTCCTTTACTTTTAAAAACTTTTTAGAATTACTCATTCCATATCATCGACTGGTCTTTCCTCAAAACAATGACAATAGGTTTGCAGATTGGAGTAAGCATGACAATAAACATATTGATGTGCTAAAGATGTCCTAAAAACCCTTAAACCTCCTATTTTATCATTAATACATATATGTCCTAAATAGCTTTCATCTTATTTGGGTTGATTTCAAATCCCTTCCCACTCACTACATGGCCCAACATTTTGCGTGATGTAACCCCAAGTACACACTTTTTTTAATTGAGCTTAGGGTTATACTAATCTTCCTTTTGCAAGAACTTCTCTAGAGCCTTGAAGTACCCTTCTTATATCATCATGTCATTAACATATAACTCCATCTCCTGATGTATCAGGTCATGAAGCAATGCGGTTACATCTGTTTGTAGGTTGCACCAACATTTTGCAATCCAAATGGCATCATTTGTAATGTAAACATCCAAGGCAAGCCTAAAGATCGACTTCAACTTCAAGGCCCAATTATAAGGGGAAGGTTAAAGAAGTTTAAAGATGTAATTAGAGTTTTCATATAAAGAGGAGTTTCACTTGAATTGGCTTAAGAAGACCAAAGGATTCACGAAGCCCAACTAAAGGAAGGTGGAATCTTAGATACTTTAAATGGTGCATTTAAATTCAATCTAATGGGTCCCAACTAATGGAGAGGACCAAGGCCTATTTATATTTAGACAAAAGCATGAACTTAGAGCCTAAAACATGTGGATAAGAAGATAAAGCCCACAAGTTAAAAGATTATTCCAAGATTTGCTTAGTTGGCATTGTCTTCCTATTCTATTAAGGAGTTTCCCTTCATTGGACAAATAATATATCCATATTTAGTTAGGACTTTTTTATTAGTTATTTATTGATGAAAGGAACTTTAATTAAGGTCTTTTGGTGTTAGGAAGCTATTAAGGCCAAATCTTGTTGGCCAATTGTGGCCTTTCTTTAGTTTTCCTTATCTTGTTAAGACAACTTATCCATATTGAATTAAGATTACTACATTCAGTTATCCTATGGTTAGGCCAAATTAAGCATAACATTTAGGGTTTTTCAAAAGCATTGTAAGGGTATTTAAAAGCCATATTCGACCATCAATAAAAAAATTAGACAATTATTATTTTTGGCTATAAGGTTTCGTGAGATTGATTTCTCTTCTTAAGTTTTTTAAAGGACTTAGTGAGATTATTGAGAAGGCTTAATAATTTCACAAGCTTATCGATTCTAATCTTAGATTAACTTACTTAATTTAAGATTTAAATTAATACAACTTTAAATCTTTATAATTTAGGTTGTTAGAAATAGGCTTTTAAGAGATCTAATTGGGATTTAAAGATCAAACTTGTTGCACTTGATTCTTGAATAGACTTAGGACTTGTGTTGACTGTATAGATAAAGATCTATCCAACCTTGTTTGTATCAACATGATAACAATAATTACCTCATTTAGTGATGAAAGCAATCTTCACCTCATTTATGATGGCTTAAAAATTTTGTTATAGGTCTAAATGAATACATAACATAAATGGTCACACTGTATAATAGAACATTGATGTGGGCCAAAGGGAAGTCATTTTTTATGGATGCTTTGTTTAAATCTCTATAGTCAGCATGCATCTTAACCAGTCCATCTTTCTTGGGTATTGGCACTATATTAGTTAGCCACTTAAATAGTTCACCATTTCTAAGAACTTTGGCCACTTCCTCCTTTACCATATGTGCCCATTATGGTCGAATTCATCCAAGCTTCTACTCCACTACTTTATGCATCAATAATTAGAAATTTTGTTCTCATTTATCCAGCGATTGACCCTAACATGTCTTCATAAGTTTATACAAAAACCCTTTGGTACTTTTTCAATATCTGCTCAAACTTTGTCTACTCTTCTAGTTTGATGTTATTGCCAATTAATAAGACTTTGGGATTTTCTTATGTGTCAATATTAAATGTAATGGTATGGAGAAGATGCATGTCATGCATAATACCATTAAGAAAAACATCACACAAGTAAGCAAACTCATCATTCATTGTCTTAAACTTAGAAATGTAAACATGGTCATCCTCAAATAAGCTTGAGATAAGAACATCAGTAACATCGAGGATAGGGATTCGTCAAGAGGTACATTTGGAGACTCTTTAATGGCAAGTTGCTTTTGGTTCTCCTCTTACTCTTTAAAGTCTTCATTAGCTTACTTGGGGAGAGGCTTCAAGTCATTACTTGCCTGCTTAGTGTTTTCCTAATTCACCTTTTCTACATTAGTAAGGCCTTTACAACTTGCTCAAATTCATGTTTCAGCTAATCTATGCCTATTTCAATCTTCAAAAAGCTTTCATGTACTACTATCCTATCTAACTCATCTTCTTTAGTCTTTGATGGCTATCACTCTTTCTCTTCGCCTCTTATCTCTTTAAGGGAGTTAACAATCATTTTCTCAACATTTGCTACATTGATCCCTAGGTATCTTCCTTTAAAAATACTACCTTATTCATTTGAACCCCATGTTGGATCCTCATGATGTTGTATCCTAACCAACTTAATAGAATAATCTCCAACTAGGCCATTTGATTTCCACACTTATTAGTCTTGTTGTTGTCGTTGATACAATCTATTCCATTCTTCCTTAGTGATTTTCTTCTTTTTCTTCTACCATGGCCAATTACTATGTAGGCCATACAAGACTGAAAAAGAATATTCTTCTTTAGTTTGCTCTTCCTTCATAACATTTTTTTTGCTTTTTTCTTACCCTTCTAGCCCTCCTCTTTAAATGGATATTAGTAGTCCTAGTATCCAAATTCTACATTTTTGACTTGCATTTGAACAAATGCTTTCTCCAAACTATCAAATGGTTGTATTTCTAACTAGTCCTCTTTTACTTTTCTGACTACTTCTCCTTCTCTCATAAAGAACTCTAAAGGTCCCTAGAGGTTTCTAACCATAACACTTTCATGGCCACCATAATATCCTAATCTGGCCCTAGTAATTTGAGTAAGGATATTGGGAAGTTTTGACACACCTATGGAATTTTGGGAAAGCCTATGTTTAGGAAAAAAGTTCATTCCCTTTGTGATATTTTCTACCTTTGGGTCCATCTAACCATTAATGACTCTAGAGACCTAAAAAACCTAAGTTGTGAAATTTTGATGCTCAACATAGACACTACTTTGCCCATTTCATCACGGATGGTAACTACCTCTCTCTTATATGGAACTTTCACCTTTTGGTATAAAGCAGAAGGCACTCCTCCTAAAGGATGATACAATCGCCTCTATCAGCATTGAATTTCAGGCCTTAAGATACAAGCCCAATGATAAAAAAAAAATATCAAAATTATCCCTAAAGAATATGGGAAAAACATTACAAAAGGAAGAAATAAAACTTATAAGAAACCTTAAATCAAACCTAACCAAACCCACCATTCAAATTATCATGACCTAAATTTTGAGTCGCACCAGCATTTGGGAATGATAAGGCTTAACGCCTCTAGAACTTATAGCAAGCCTATTTACTTGTGGTTAAGTCCTATTTATAAGCTCTTTAATACCCTAAATCTTAAATTTATATTTATTGACCCATAAAGATTTCTAGCTTTCATTTACCCCACCTTAGATTCTTAAGATAATATAAATGGTAGGTAGCAATTTAAGCTAAGGTTAATTCCAAACATTTCATAAAACATATTTGTAAATTGTACTATAGCCATTTGATTAATTTCTTTTCATGTCACAATTGGGAGAGTCTAGACTCACTAGTCATTTCCTTTTTTTCTTTCCTTCTCTTATTTTTTTTATTATATACACATTATTAAATATAAAACTCTCTTATGAGGATAAACCTAGATCAAGGGTTAATTTAGGGTCACTATAGCTATACATTCCTTTCATTATAACTAACATTCAACATTTATCTTATATGGGCCATAGTATGTGTCAACATCATGTCTATTAATCATGCATCAAAATCATTTTACATTATATTGACTTTAGACATATATGTATCACATTATTCATAACTTAGACTTTATAGAGATTATTGAGAATACAAAATGTAACTTAACATTTTCTTAATACATTTATAACTTTTCCAATAATACGTATACATCATTACTATATGCAACTCCAAAGAAACAATGTAGTGCCTTGATATATGATACATAATGTAAAAACTTCATTTATAAAATTTAACCTTTTAGCCATCAATCATGATATCAATCTTATGCTTAACTTGGAAAATAATCTATATGTTTGGGGGCTAAGCGCCTTATGGGAAACTTAGTGAGGAATTTATATTATCCATATGCATGCTCACATACCTTTATATAAATCCATCTCCAGCTACATGGCATATCAACTGCATAAATCATTTACATAATAAAACATTAAATATATGGATAATCAAGTCCATGGGAATCCTTACTTGGTTAACTTATCTTTCTTGCATAGGAGAATTGCCTCGCCAATCGTTAGCTCGTGGGAGAGTCGCCTCACATGCCGCATCTTTCTCTTACATAGGAGAGTTTCTACACTAACCATGTCATGTATGCATAACATTTCATTTTCATACATTGGTCATGTCATCCTTACATAGCTAGCTATCACTCTAGATTCCCATTTCTTCCCTGAACTACCCTCACATCACATGATAATTAAATATAGCATTTCATTCATAACATTTCGTTTCATTTATATGAATGTATGGCTTTTATATCAATATAATTTGGCCTACTATGGCGTACATATAAATTTATGATACAGGTATGCAATGGACATTAAAAGCCATGATAAAATCCCTCACCTTAAATTACTGATTTTAGCTCTTCCTTGCATTAGTTTGTTCTTTTTCTATCTCTTTGCCTTAGCCTTACATACTCTTAGCTTTATCCTTACTTATTTTTAATAACCTCACCCACACATATGCCTAAGCATAGATATCCATTACATTATTACCATATTATGGAGAGTTACTCAAATTCATCCATAAAACACAAAACATAAACATATCATATAGCTTAATAGAGAAAAAGCCATTGTAGGGACAATAAAAGTCTTAAACATTAATTAAGCAAGTGAACATAACTTTTATTATCTCTAACTTATAACATAGTTGTCATCCTTAATACTTAGTTCATTATCACCATTTTCATTTTATCTCATTAATTGTATTGACATTAACATCACCATTTAATCATGTAGTATTCCATTATTATAACCCTTAACTCATTTTATGGACATTAATTCATACTCCTAAATTCATTAACATATACATTTCTTGTCATAAACCATCTATTTGTTCATTAAGAAATTCATGCATTATCCTACCAAACTAAATAAAGAACATCTCCTTCATTAACATATAACACTAATCACAAGGTCTAGAGTATCAAAAAAACCCAATTTAACATAAATTCTCTTTATAAACATAATTCATTTACATAAGGACTTCATAAAGCCCATTAAGACATCAATATTTGCTCCATCTCAACCAAGGTGTAAAACACCATTCAAACTTTAATTATCATCTTAAACATAAAGATTAAGTTGTTAATTAACATTTAGAAGTCAAGAATAATCAATAATTTATGTAATCAGTCCATATACATAAATAACTCTTAAAGCTCCAACTATAAAGTACATCGATATTGTCTTTAGTTCAACTAAGATGTAAAACACCAATTAAGCTCAATTCTCTTCTTAAACATGATTATAAGAACACTAAGTAACATCTTATTAACCATTAATCATCAAGAATTAAAATAAAAAACCCACACACTTCAAACACTTCTAAGACTCCATTTGAAGACAACATCACTTTTGTCAAAGTAGCACCAAACTCCATCTCTTCCATCATCACCAAGCTCAAAAACACCATAAACACACTTGTTCAAACATAGAAAAAAATATATAATAACTATGGCATATTATAAATTATTTAAAAATAAAGAGAAGAAAATCACCAATTTATTTGAAATAAAGAGAAGAAAGTTAGGAAGAAGATGATTGAGCAAATTTGATTGTCCTAACTTGATTTGCTAGCCATGGATAGAGAAGAGATTTTGGGAGGATTTTGGTGAGTTTAGGACTATTAAAAATTGATAAAAATAGGGCTGAAATCATGCTTAGGCAGAAGATAAAGAGAAAAGAGTGTAAAAAGACTAAAATGGCCAAATAGAGAATTCTAGAAAAAGTTCACCAAAAATGCTATTTCCAACCCATAAAATTACGCTTCCATCCTTTTGTCCATTTTCTCAACAGACTTTAAACACCATTTTTGGGCATTAATGCAAGAGGAAAATGGATGTAGAAGCATTTTTAGAAAGAAAATAAAGATAAAAAGGCATTAAAAGACCAAAATGCCTAAAAAGAGGATTTAAAACTTTCAAAAGCTTTGCTTCCAACGTTTTGTTCCTTCTTTAACAGATTTAAAACACCAACTATAGACATCTAAAAATCATCCGTTGGCCCTAGCTACCAAGAAGGGAGGGGAGGGGAGGGGGTTGAATTGGTGTATAAAAATTAAAATAAGAAAGGGAGAAAAGAAATGAGTAGAAATGAAACACAAGATTTATAGTGGTTTGGGTATAAACAACCCTATGTCCACTCCCCAATTCTTACAAATTGGTGTTCCACTATCTTTCAAAGGTGTTTTCAAGCTTACACCAAACTTTTACACTCGTGTTTTGAAGGCCCATACAACAACCTTTACTCTTGTGTTTTGAGGCTCACACAACAACCTTTACACTTGTGTTCTTATAGGCTCACACAACAACCTCTTTTAGTGTTTTTACATGCTCACACTACAACCTATTACAGTTGGCGTTTATGCTCACACCCAATAATGACTTAAAGAATATAAAAGATTGAGTAGTAAAATTGTAAGAGTTTGGTTACAAAGTTATCAATTCTCTTGCATTTACATCTGTTTGGTGAGGTATTTATAGCCTCTACTCACCAAAAAAATGTTACAATAAAACTGGTACAAAATCATCAAAGTGTGCTAGATAGATTTTTGCATTAAATGCTTGACAGTCATAATTCGCGGTCGATACTACTCGTTAGTGATCACGAAATCCAAATTTCATATGAAAAACCCAATTTGTGTCTAACAGCTAGTCCACGTGGCAGCTTCTCATTAGTTTACTAGGAAAATATAGTCGTTGCCTTTCACCTATTCTCAAAAGTAGCAGTCACAATTTTTCTTGTACAGGCCGCGACTGAGGATGCAAATTCGTCTGCCAAAAGTGTTCATCTTCTTCTTTTGGGTTCATGGTCGCTACTAACAAGTTCCCGTCATGATTTTTGTCTTCCAATGGTTACCTGGGACACTTGTCAAGCTATGGTTGTGGACTTGATTCCCTCTTGAGTTACTTTAAAATTCGCGGTTGCGACTGAGGCATGACTTACACTGCGAATTCATCTATAACTCCAGCTTTCCTTTCTTTGAATTGGTTGCGAAAGAGAAGTGGCCCATAAATACGTCTGTCCATTTTTTCAACCTGTCTTGGTCTAATTCTCGTTCGTGATTTATCAATTGCGATCGCAAATTAGAAGGCACTAGCTTACTTTGTAGATTTTTTAACTCCATCCAACTTCCAATGTAAAGACTAACTAAAAACTGTAAAACAATACTTAATTTGAATCATTAGAATTGATCAATCCCCTTTGTCAAGATCAAAAGAGGTCCAAGACTTAGGGTTAACCGCCCTAGTCCAACAATCTCCCCCTTTTTTATTTTGACAATGTAGATTGATCCTAAGTGAAAGATAATACAAATATGTGAAGTTGGAGTATAATATGAATGAATACTTAAGATGAAACTTCTAAGTTTGGCATTCAATCAAGCAAAATGTACTTTCTAAAAAGCTAAATATGATGCTTCCGCTTAACATATGCTATAATTTTAGTTAATATTCCCTTTTAAACTAAAATACTTACTATCTCTCCCCTTTTAGTAAGATCAAAAAGAGAGTGCAAGGGAAATGAGAAACAATTATAAGCATACATAAGGAGTAAAAGAAGAATACTTTTATAAAGATAAAAAGCATCACACACATAAGACAATGTATTGCAAGAAAATAACTTTTTATGTACACAACTATGGGATCACAATATTTGTTAAACAAAAAGCAAAAAGAAAATGAAAACAAATACAAAAGATCCCTAATCTAGAGGAGTGGAGAATCATTATCATCTCCAGAAGATGGTGCCTCTTGTGCTTGTGTTGCTCCATTGGCTTCATCCACATCCTCAACGTCGTCTTCATTGCCATCTCCATCTTGCGTATCGTCAAATTCGAAGAAGTCTGAAAGATGGCAAAAAGGAACTCCTAGTTTCTCTTAGAGATCCACCATATCACTGTGAAGATGTGAAAGGAAGAGGAACCTTCTCTTCATCATCCTTATTAGTTTATCCAATTTTTTTATCAATGGTGGCAAGAGATAACTTCGTTTTAGCTTTTTTGTTAAGGAAGAGGGACTTGTGTGGTGTCTTCTTTATTTTGAAGCCTCTTTCTCTTCGAAGCTTAAGAGGTCTCCATCTTCTTTACTCCTATTACACCAAGGGTATAAACATATGTGTTCGGATGAATTGCCTTGGCGTTAATGAGATAGGTGAGATCTAAGAAGTCTTGAGGGGGAATGAGCTTCTTGGTGTGGAATTTCTCTTTCTCCTCATCAAGTGCGCCAACAAAACGGTAGATGGCTATTATGTGCAAGGGTAAGAGAAATTGGCTTTTGGGTTTCATACTCATGTGGATCAATTGATCCACAAGGTAACGATCAGTTTGGATTGGTTTGTTCTTGACAAGGCAAAACAAGAATGCCAAGTCTTTTTGAGAAACCTTCTTATTACCATCACCTCTTATATTTACGAAAAAGGTGATGATGCGATGAAGGATCCAAAAGGGTAGGGATTTGATGTGCTTGGATAAAGAAGAACGGGGGTTGTGTTTGGTTTCAATAAAAATCTCTAACTAAAATTCGAAGAATAAAACGTCAAGTGCGGAGATGATGAAGGGAATGTGTTCTCCAACTTGTAAGTTGAAAAGAGAATACAATTGGTCGAAGGTAATGTAAAAAGGGTCGCCAAAGGCCCAGAACACTAACCCGTATTGTCCAGCTCTCTAATCGGATTTTCGGCTCAATTGCATGGTGTACATGAATTCTCACACAACCTCCTCGTATCTGGGTTCATCTCGAAAGATGAACTCGTTCCATCCCAAGTTGGAGAGAAAAGACTCTAATTTCAACAATGATGCCCAATGTTTATAGCATGAATGTTGATGTAATCTTGTTTAGGAGAATGACCTTGGAAGAGTTTGCCTTAAATCTATCTTTTTCTTCCTTAGTTATTCCTTTCATGAGATGAAGGGTAGGAGGTGCAGAGGGTTGAGCCACTGCCTTACCCTTATCTGCCTTAAATAACTTATTAGGAGCCATAAAGCTTAATGATTTAAAGAGATTTTGAGAGAGAGAGTTGATGTTTGAAAGTAGAATGATGAGAGTACTGTTGAATAGGGTATTTATAGGCTTTGAAGGGGTATGAAAACGGTCATAAACTGCTAGAAATAGATTAAATGAAGAGAGGAAACAGTTGACAATCAAATCACTTAATTGCCTACATGGTTACTCTAATTCGCATATGTGAATTCATGAGTCATGACTACGAATTCTTAAAAATATGAGTAACAGACAAATTTTCTTCTAGAAAAGGAGCATTAACAGTTATATTTTTTAAAAAACTGACCAAAATTCGCAGTGGAGCAGAAATTTTGCGACCGCGAATTGACATTTGATTGCCTGGTGAAATTGACTTGTAATTCGCAACCATGAAGAAGGAATAGCAACCATGAATTATGAGTCAGCAAGGATAAGAATTGAAAAACCAATTTTAGAAAAATGAAAAATTGTGATCCACAGGAAAATACATATATTAATATCACAAATCAACAAATACCAATACACATAGCAAGATTTCACATAAGATCAAAAATTTTCACTTTAGGGAGCTTCCATTAAGCATTCTCAATTCCCTTTTAATGAAGTTCAATCATTCTTCATTTAGAGGTTTAGTGAAAATATCTGCAAGTTGATGATTTGTGTTAATAAATTCCAACACAACATCACCTTTTTGCATATGATCTCTAAGAAAATGATGTCTAATGTCTAAGTGCTTACTTCTAGAATGTTGGATGGGATTCTTAGAGAGATTAATAACACTTGTGTTATCACATTTAATGGGAATGTGATCAACTACTTTGCTAAAATCCTTCAATTGTTGATTCAACCAAAGAACTTGGGTACAACAACAACCCTTCGCCACATACTCAGCTTCTGTGGTGGATAAGGCAACTGATACTTGCTTGTTACTAAACCAAGAAACTAGACATTCACCTATAAATTGGCAAGTTTTTAAAGTGCTTTTTTCTATCTAATAAGCTGCCAGCATAATCCGTATCCAAATACCCTACAAGGCTAAATGAAGAATCCCTATGATACCATAGTCCTAAGTGTATAGTGCCATGCAAATACTTAAAGATCCTTTTAGCAAGACTCAAATGAGATTCTCTAGGAGAGGATTGGAATCTAGCACATATGCAAACACTAAACATGATATTCGGCCTAGAAGCAGTAAGATAAAGTAAAGATATGATCATACCTCGATATCTCTTTTCATCTACTACCTTATTTGATTCATCCTTATCTAGCTTGATGGTACTACTCATTGGAGTATTAGCTACTTTGCAACCATCCATGTCAAATTTCTTTAGCATCTCCTTTGTGTACTTGGCTTGGTTGATGAAGATCCCTTTTTTGGATTGCTTGATTTGTAGACCGAAAAGAACTTGAGCTCTCCTATCATTCTCATTTCAAATTCCCTAGTCATGCACTTAGCAAAATCCTCACAAAGAGATTCATTAGTAGCACCAAAGATAATATCATCAACATAGATTTAAACGATTAATGTATCATGCTTGTGTTTTTTGACAAAAAGTGTGGTGTCCACCTTTCCTTTTTCAAAATCATTTTTCAAGAGAAATGAATTGAGTCTTTCATACCAAGCTTTCAGAGCTTGTTTCAATCCATATAAGGCTTTGTCTAATTTGAAAACATGGTTTGAAAAATAATGACACTCAAAACCAGGAAGTTGTTCAACATAGACTTCCTCCTCTATAATGTCATTTAAAAAAGCACTTTTCACATCCATTTGAAAAAGTTTGAAATTCATATGACATGCAAATGCTAAGAGAATCCCAATAGCCTCTAATCTTTGGGGGAAAAGGTTTCATCATAATCTATGTCTTCCTCTTAGTTGTATCCCTTA
>CATIWR010114863.1:0-14174 GCA_949677035.1 Omphalea diandra
CACCATAATCAACAAATCTCCACCTTGGCGAATTTCAACATCTTTAATCTCTCCTCAAACAACCTTTGATAGTGTCTCCAAATTCAACATCAAACTTTAGCAATATTGATCAAGTCCAAACAAAGTTGGAACTTGATCGCAGTGACAACTTTTGTCATCATGTCAGCAAGATTCTCAGTGGTATGAATTTTCTGGATTCTAACTCCACCTTCTTCTAAAATCTCTCTCATAAAGTGATATCGAACATCGATGTGCTTCATCCTTGCATGATAAACTTGATTCTTTGCTAACTGGATAACACTCTGACTATCACAATGTACTTTGACGTACTTCTGCTCAATTCCCAGTTCACCAAGCAACCCTTAAAGCCAAATTGCTTCTGTTATAGCTTCTGTGATTGCCATGTACTCTGTTTCTGTAATAGACAGAGCAACTGTTGACTATAAAGTAGACTTCCAACTAACTGGTGTCTTTGCAAGAGTAAATACATAACTAATAGTTGATCGACGTTTATCCAGATCACCAGCGTAATCTGAATCACAATATCTGACTACATACTGACTGCTTTCCTGCTCAAATATCAGTCCAAAACCCACGTATTTTTAATGTACCGTAGAATCCATTTCACAACTTGCCAATGCTCCTTTCCTGGATCATGCATATACCTGCTCACAATCCCAACTGCTTGTGAAATGTCGGGCCTTGTACAAACCATAGCATACATCAAGCTACCAACAACACTTGCATACGGTACTTTTGACATGTACTCCTGTTCTACATCGTTCTTCAATGACATAAAGGCATTCAGCTTAAAATGAGGAGCAAGTGGAGTAATAACAGGTTTTGCATTTTCATTCATGCCAAAACGTTGTAGTACCTTTCTCACATATTGTTTCTGAGTCAAACAAAGCCTCCTCGATTTTCTGTCTCTGATAATCTCTATGCCAAGAATCTTCTTTGCTTCGCCTAAATCCTTCATTTCAAACTCCTTTCTTAATTGAGCCTTTAATTTCTCAATTTCTGTTTAACTCTTTGAAGCTATCAACATATCATCAATATAAAAGAAGAAGATATATGAAGGATCCATTTTGTAGCTTGAGTAAATACACACAATGATCGTATTTGCTCCTGGTGTACCTCTGTTCTATCATAAACTTGTCAAATCTTTTGTACCATTGCCTCGAAGATTGCTTCAACCCGTACAAAGATTTCTTAAGTTTACACACCAAATTTTATTTTCTAGCAACCTTGAACCCTTCTGGTTGAGTCATGTAGATTTTCTCTTCCAAGTCTCCATGTAAAAATGCAGTTTTTACATCCAATTGAACTAGTTCTAAATCCAACTGTGCTACCAAAGCCAATAAAATTCTAATGGAGGAATGTTTCACAACTGGAGAAAATACCTCATGATAATCAATTTCATCCATCTGAGCGTAGCCTTTAGCCACCAATCTTGCTTTGTAGCGAACATCATCTTGGTCAGGAAATCCTTCTTTCTTTGCAAAAACCCATTTGCATCCAATTGTTTTCTTTCCCTTTAGGAGACTAGTAAGTTCCCAAGTCTTATTCTTATGAAGTGATTGTATTTCTTCATACATGGCAATCCTCCACTTTTCTTCTTCTGAACTTTAAACTGCTTCAGTAAAAGTGGTAGAAATGTCATCAGCTACAACTGGAGATGCATGAGACACTATATCAACATAGTGACCGGACAATCCTGTCGTCTTCTTAAAAGTCACCATATCAGCAAAGCGGCCAGACATTCTATGCACCCTCTCTGGCCTCCTAGATGTACTTGGTTCAAGTTGCTAAGGAAGTCCTTGAACTCCTTCTTTTTGAGAATCTCCTTCCACCGTATGATGGGTCTCAACACCTTTTTTATCTGTTGGGATTACTATTCTCTCAAACTCCACCTGCTTGGGAGTATCATCTAACTACTCAACATCCACCTTTTTCAACATGGTAGATTCATCAAAGGTGACATCCCTGCTAAAAATTGTTTTTTTTGTCTCTGGACACCATAGGCGATAACCTTTTATGCTAGAGGTGATCCCTATGAATAATGCTTTCTTTGCTCTTGGATCCAACTTTGACTCCTTAACATGGTAGTATGCAGTGGAACCAAATATATGTAAGGAATCATAATTTGTAGCAGGCTTTCCAAACCATTTATCTAATGACGTTTTTCCTTCAATAGCAGTAGATGGTAGGCGATTGACGAGGTGACACGCATATGTTACAGCTTCAGCCTAAAATTTTTTACCCAACCCAGCATTGGATAACATACATCGAACTTTCTCTAGTAATGTTCGATTCATGCATTCTGCCACACCATTTTGTTGTGGTGTAGATCTGACAGTGAAGTGTCTGACAATGCCTTCTTTTTCACAAATTTTCTCAAATGGATTGCTTCTTTATTCTCCACCATTGTCTATTCAGAGACATTTGATCCTTTTACCTGTCTGAGTTTCCACTATCTTTTTCCATTTCAGGAAAACTCCTAACACTTCATCCTTTATCTTCATTGTGTACACCCATACTCTTCAGGAAAAATCGTCAACAAAAGTCACGTAATAGTGTTTTCCTCCCAAAGAACTAGTTTTGGAGGGCAAACATTAGAGTGAACATAATCCAAGATACCTTCAGTATTATGGATTATTGTCCCAAATTTGACCCTTGTCTGCTTCCCTTTGATGCAATGCTCACAAAAGTCCAATTTGCAAGTTTGCACTCCTTCCAATAATCCTTACTTAGCAAGCAAATTCAAAGATTTTTCTCCAGCATGCCCCAAGCGCATATGCCATAGCTTGGTTACTTTTGTCTCTCGATCATCTATCGAAGTTGTTACTGCTACTGTCCCTGTAACTGTACTACCCAGATAGTGGTACAGATTGTTGTTCTTTTGAATTCCCTTCAATATCACACTTGCACTAGAGATAATCTTCATCACTCCATTTTTCACTTTCACCTCAAACCCTTTTGAGTCTAGGATCCTGACAGAGATGAGATTTTTGCTCGATTTTGGTACATAATGAACATCCGTTAAGGTGATGATTAATTCATTCGCATTTCTCAAGCGAATTGAACCAATCCCATATGTTGTCAAAGGGATATTATTTGTTATGTAGACAACTCCACCATTTTTAAGTTCTTTAAAATCAAAGAACCATTCTTTGTTGGGACACATATGATAGCTACATGCTGAATCTAATAGCCATACATCATAAGAACCATTTGATGATGTAGCAAGTGAGTAATCTGACACTGCATCATCAATCTCAGCAAACTTTAATTCTGCTATAGCTTTTCCTTTATCGGGATTGCCCTTATTTCTCAATTTCAAACAATCCTTCTTCTAGTGCCCCTTTTCTTGACAAAAGGCACACTCATCTTTGCTCAACTTGGGCCTGGACTTGGATCTCACCTTTTTTCTCCTACTTAGATTCTGCGAACGACCTCTAATTACTAAAGCCTCTGCATCTTTGCTGGAACTAACCTTCTTGTCTTTCTTCCTTAGTTTGTAACTATATAAGGCAGCACATACTTCTTTAAGAGATACATCAGCCTTCTTGTAAAGCAAAGTAGTTTCAAGAAACTCAAACTCCTTGGGAAGTGATCCCAACAATATCAGAGCTAGATCCTCTTCTTTAAATGTCTCATCTACATTCACCAGATCAGTAACCAACTCATTAAAACTGGTAACATGATCATTTATTATGGTACCTGGTACATAAGTGAAGTAAAACAACCTCTTCTTCATGTGAAGCTTATTCTAGCTGCTTTTCTTCATAAATTTTTCTTCTAGTGCCTTCCATAAATTACTTGCAGAGGTTTCTTTCGAGAATGCATACCTCTGCTCTCTAAAAAGACATGATTGAATTGTACCACATGGCAATCGATTGATCGTCTTCCAATCTTTCTCCTCAACATCATCTGGTTTCTCATCTTCAATGGCAATATCTAGACCTTATTGAAAAAGAGCGTCTAGAACCTCACTTTGCCACATACCGAAATGGCCTGTGCCACCAATTTTGAACTTGCCACGGTAGTTTTTGCCCAGATAGGTTGTGATAAAACAGTTGACGTGGTAGGTATGGATAATTTTAAAGAGCTCTCTCCATTTCGATTACAAAATTCTCCAATAACCTTCAAAACATAATACAATTTCCCTAGGGATATCTTTTTTGATGTGGAAGATCAGTTTAAACTGCAACCACAGAGCATACTAAGAGTAACCTTTGGCTCTAATACCAATTATTGTGGAATAAGGGTAATATTCCACCCACCAAATTCAGCTAATAAATTTATAGGTGAATAGAGAGTGAAATATTGTACAGTAAAACCACACTATAGTTGATTCTCAGGAAAGATTGGAGGGGTCACAAGCGGTCCCACTTAAAACTCAATCTCCTTAGACAGAATCACCCTAATAGTAATTTAACAGCACAATATATCACTACAACTATACCCTACAAAATAGCTATTGAAAAATAAAGACAAAAGAAGAACACTAGAATTTAATGAGGTTCGACCAATTATGCCTACGTCCTCGGACACTACCAAAATTATATTTCACTAAGAAAAGGACTACAAAATGAAATATTACAAAATATGGAGAAATATTGAAAATTATCTAAGAGATGAGTAGACAATTTTGGAATGATCAAACTAAAGGAATTAAGGCTTTATTTATAACAAAACAAAACATTATTCATTTTGTAAACAACCGATGTGGGATATGACTCTATTTATAACAAAAGGAACTCTCTTCTCTTTGTTATTTTCCCGATGTGGGATATCCAAATGAGCCACCATAATCAACATTATATAGGTCCACAAAGTCTGACACAAGGACCATTGTAGCTTATTCTTACATTTATACTCGACACTAATAAGATAATCGTTATTAACTTGGTGTGGTAAGCGTAGACTGCAACTTCTGCTATTCTCACTGACAACATTCCCATTGACACTAGGCGGCGATGGACCCTATCAGCTTGAGTTTGCGCTTACCTGACATGAATGTCACTCCACCACTAGAGCTGCCACTGCAAGCTAAATAGTCATGGAGGGTTTACCACGACCATGGTGCATTACTGGGTATGCACAAATGCCATGGAAGGCATAAATTCCCAAGTTGCACCTCAGAATCCTGATCCTTCAACTATACCTCCTTATATTACTAACATGTTGAATGATTTTAAGACTTCAGTTTCAACTTTTTTAAATGTTTAATTTATCAAACTTAATTTAACTTAGATTGTAAGTTAAAATATATATATATATATATATATATATAAGCCAAAGACTCTAAAGTTTGATAAGTGATTTCTTATGAAATTGACAAATGGCATTCTCCTTTCATAATCTCTCCAAAAGATCACAAATGGCTTCTTAAGAGATTGTCACAAATTATTCATTAGTAATTGTCTATTAATAAATTATTTCAACACAACAAATTAAGAGTTTAAAATTTAATGTTTAGTTACAATTTTTAAATATAAAATCTTTTCATTAATGACAATTCAATTCATTCATAATGTATGCTTTTCATTAATGACAATTAATTTCATTCATAATTTATGTTATAAATTATACCATAAATTATTTAAATCTTCAAAATGTAACTAATGGTCATTATTTAAACTTAATTATCAGTGGCAATATTTAAAATACCACATTAATGACAAATATATTTATTCATAAAATATGTCAAATATTATTTTATTTTCTATAGTTTAATACTCAATGTGAATTTATTTAAAAATTTAATGACATTTATAATGTATTTAAGGAACATACTATATATAAAGTATAAATTTTATGAAGAAAACTATTTTTTATGATCCTTTTTACTTCACTCTTCTATTTCACAATTTCTAGTTTGGTTTTCTATTTTTACCAAACACATTAAATTGAACATTATGTCATTTTATCTATTATGTCTCTTTGACTTTCATATTCATAATGAATCAAAATTAAATACTTATTTTAATTATCTATTTTCATTCTTCATAGGAGATTACTTGCAAAAAAAATGTCAACAATACTCTTTAATTGAGAATTTGAATTCCAACAAAGATGACTAGAGAACTAAGGTGAGGATGTTAAGATCTTGGAACATCAGTTTTAAAAACTAAAGTTTCAACAACATTGAGATAGTTTTTCTTAATGATAAAGTAAAACTACATTTTTAATGGTAGAATATAAAGCTAGCCAAAGACTCCTAAAGTCTAACAAGTGGTTTCTTAGGAGAATGATAAGTGACATTCTCCCTTCATAATCTCTCAAAAAGTTCACAAATGACTTCTTAAGAGATTATCATAAATTATTCATTAGTAATTATCCATTAATAAATTATTTTAACAGATCAAATTTTAAGAATTTAAAATTTAATTTTAGGTTACAATATTTTAAATATAGAAACTTTCATCAATGATAATTAAATATATTCATAATTTATGTTTTTTATTAATGATAATTAAATTCATTCATAATTTATATCATAAATTATTTAAACCTTCAAAATATAACTAATGGTCATTATCTAAAGTTAATTATTAGTGGCAATAATTAAAATACCACATTAATGTCAAATACATTTATTAATAAATTATATTAAATCTCTACACTTTAATGCTCACTATGAATCCATTTAAAAATTTAGTGATATTTTTAATATATTTATAAACACACATTCTATATAAAGTATAGATTTTATGAAAAAGACCATACTCAGTTATCCTTTTTACTTTACCCTTTCTATTTCACAATTACTAGTTGGGTTTTCTATTTTTTACCAAGTATGTTACGTCGAACATTACGATGTTTTATCTACTCTATTTCTTTGACTTCCATATTCACAATGAATCAAAATTAATTACTTATTTCAATTATCTATTTTTATTCTTAATAGGAGATGAATTGGAAAAAGAAAAAAGGGCCAACAATACTTCCTAATGAGAATTTGAATTCCAACAATAATGATTGTAACAGTTTGAACCTAACTATCATGCATAACATGGGAATAATAGCCAAGCCACACAACCTAAAATGGTTAACCCAGGTTGTTGTAGTAGTTGGGCCCAAACCTATATATGCTGCTAATATTTCTTGTAAACTTTCCATGTGGATTTTCGAGCTAATCCTTAAGTACCTCAAGCTAACACCTCTAAGTGTGAAGCATCTAAACCTGACACCTCGATTAAGGGTGTTATAATCTCCCCTCCTTAGACGCTTATGCCACTAGGCTACTAACTGTGTTTAGCCAATATGTAGGCCCCCATGTATTGCAGTTCGCTAGTGCCTAAGGCAGTTTCACTTCATTTCTAACCATAGACAGCCCTTTCCTTGTAGGCCCACTAGCTTCATGCAAAATTTTGACCTAGGATGGCTCTAATACTAATTATAACATTTTGAATCTAATTGTCTCATATAACCTATGAATAATAGCTAAACCACACGGCCTAAAATGGTTAACCTAGGTTACTGTAGTAGTTGAGCACAAATTTATATATCCTGCTAAACTTTTCTTGTCAACTGTCAATGTGAGATTTTCCAGTTAATCCCTAAGCACATTAAGCCAACACCTCAAAGTGTGAACCACCTTAAGTTGAAAACTCAGTTGAGGATGTTACAATCTCTCCTCCTTGGACTCATGACGTCCTCATCATGACTTCGCTTACAATTGAGCTTATGTTGCTAGGCTGCTAATTATGCTTAGCTAAGATGTAAAGTATTATGGTTTGTTAGTGCCTCAAGCAGCTCTATCTTATCTCTAACCACGGGTAGCCCTTTCCTCTTAAGCCCATTAGCTGCACATAAATTTTTTACTTAAGGAATCTTTAATACCAATTATAATATCTTGAACGCAATTACCCTGCATAATGGCTAAACCTCACAGCTTAAAATGGTTAACATATGTTATTGAAATAATTAGACTCAAATTTATATATTCTACTAACTTTTCTTATTAACTTTCAATGTGAGATTTCTATAATCCCTAAACATGTTAACACCTCTAGGTGTGAAGCATCTTAAGTTGATACCTTGGTTGGGGAAGTCACAATCTCTACTCTTTAGACTCATGATGTCTTCGTCACAATATCACTTATTGCTAGACTCATGCCACTAAACTGCTAGTTGTGTTTAGTAAGGATGTAGCCCTTAGGTATTACTGGTCACTAATGCCTCGGGCGACTCCACCTTATTTCTAACCATGGGTAGCCCTTTCCTTGTAAGTCTATTAACTCTAAACAAATTTATGTCATAGGTAACTTTGATACCAACTATAATGGCTTAAACTCAATTATTTTATATAACTTGCAAATAACAACCAAACCATATGGCCTAAAATGCTTAATCCATATTATTGTAGCAGTTGAGCCCAAACCTATATATGTTGCTAACCTTTTCTTGTTAATTTGCAATATGCAATTTTCAAGCCAATTCCTAAGCACATCAAGTTAACACCTCTCACTACAGGAAAATACATAAATAGCTACTAAAAATTAGTTATTATCAATGTTAGTAGCTATTTAGGGACTAAATAACGACTAGATTATAAAATGGTAAGGTTAGTGACTAACTAATCTTTAGATATCCTATTAAGAAATGGTGTTAATATTAGCTAAATAACTATTTAGTCCCTAAATAGCGACTACATCACAATTAGTAGCTAAGGTAGTAGCTAAAAGGGAGTGTGCCATATTTAGTTCACTTAGTTGCTACCATTTATTAGTCGTTAAGTTAGCTACTACACAGTTTAGTAGCTAATCAATAGCTAAAGTATATCTTAGCTGCTAAAAAGATTGGTAGTTACTAATTAGCTATTACATTTTATGTAGCAACTAAATTATTAAAAACAGAGAAAAACACACGAGATAATATTAAGACCTAAGCCCTTTCTCTTGTACTATTCTTATTTCTTTGAGATGGCCTCTCCCAAAAAAGATTGGAGAAGACATCTCCTTCTTGCCCTCCACCATATCTCCTTCTCTACCTTATCAACCACCAGTAACCCTAACCATAACCCTAAATATAGTGAAAGAAAAAGAGTAGTGCACTTAATATCAAAACGCATCGTAAAGAGCATTACCAAATCCTAGCTCTGTATGCACTTCCCTTTCTGTTGTTGTCATCTTAAGCTACCTCTTACCCAATGATTTCATTCATTTTTATGAGTCCACACTAATAATCTCTACCATCTCTTCTTCATCAGATAATAATTTTGATTTCTTTTATTAATTCAATTTAAGGTCACAGTAAAAACTTGGTAATGTGCTTAATGATAATTTAAAGGAATGATGGAATGGAATATTGATATAGTGTGCTATTAAAGTGCAATGATTAGTTGACAGTTGATGGATTTCATAACAACTTCAATAGGAAGCAATTTTCGCCTACTGAGGTAATCTAAACTCAAAGACACAAATCAAGTTTTAATTAATACTACATTTTTTTGCTATGTATATTATGTATTTATGCACTCTTTTTTCTACATTATAGATCAAGGATTAGGTCCAATTTATTTATGCATGCTTGTGTTTTAGCCTCTTGAGTTTCAACTAATGCTTAGATCCTAAAATTAGTTTGTTCCTCTGATCATTATTTATTAGCTAGATAGCATCCTTGGATCATTGCATGCATTTGAGAAGCATCAAGTTTGGGTGAGTATTTGTTCTTTCCTATTTTGTTTCATATTGGATTTATTGTCTAATCTTCCCTATTGAATCTAACGTCCATTTTCATTTGATAAAATATTTAATGAAGCTAAGCTATGGTTCTTTGTTTTTCACTGCTCAAAATATTCATAAGTTCTACAATAGCTAATTTCGGAGTAAAATTCTAATGAGCCATGGCAATGGAGGACATAAACATAAAATATGAAATGGTGGATTACTAAGGGAAGCCTGCTATTAGGAAAAAAACTAGAGCTTGGAGGGCCTACCCCTTCATTATGGGTACTTTTGCAATTTATTTGATATATGTAGTAAGATCTCATTATGAAAAAGAAACACGATTATCAATGCTAGCTTTTATTAATGGAAATGAATGTTATGAAAGATTGGCTTACTATGAGAAGAGCTCTAATTTGGTTCTTTATTTCAAGAATATATCGAAACAGTCATGGTTTACTGCCACTAAAAATAACCAACATTTCTTGTTAATGATTATCTAGGCAGATACTGGACTATTGCAACTTTCTCCATCATTTTTGTCATTATAAGTTAGCCACCTGAAACTATAATGTTCTATGCTTTATGGGCATGGATGTTAACTTATAGATGATTGTTTACTAATGAAGCATTTCAAACCAAAAGGTTTTTCCATTGTATTTGATTTTGGTATGCAATTTTGTGTTATTACAAAGATATTTGTAACAACAAAAAGAAGCCAGGTATTGCCTAGACAATAATAGAAATTTCATGCCCAAGTGAATAGTTCTTTTTTTTTTTGTTGAACAACTTAATTTGCCTTTTGTAACTGTATCTAACAACTAAACCTTAACAAAATGAACTTGAAATTTTGGAATTTTTCCAAGTGAACTAGTTTCTATTTTTCTATTTTAATTTAATCTTTTGTTGGTTTTAGATTAGCAAACGAGGCTTGCTTATGGTTTGATTAGTGATATCATTGATAATGTTCATGTTTTTGGTGTTTGTTAAGGCACTGCATGTGTATACGGCAAACGACTTGATTTATCTGTATTTATAGCCTAGTTAACTATTGAGCTAATTAGGTGCATATTACTTAAAACATCAATCTATAAGTGAAAGATCTGAGTGTGTGTAGTGTTTATTACTCTAAAAAAAATGTGTTTAATATGTATCTGTTTAAGAAGAAAATATTTGAAATAAGCTTGTTTTGATTTATAGCAAGCTTTCTAACTTTTCAAAAAAAATCACATGTGATATTAAGAATATTATTAAAATTACCCTTTGGAATTCCTTTAATTTCTTAAAAAAGAGTATGAGTAGTTTGCATACCTTGTTAGTTGGTTCTACATGGCCTTACAATGCATTAATTTTAGGGCCGGTCTTTAGAATTGCCTACAGTCCAGACCTTTGGAAAACTTGTAACAATCCTATTCTGTGATAAAAATTGGTCTAACTCTAAACCTTGTGTGTTATATTGCTTTTGTATTTTATATCAAATGATGTCAACTTGCAATCTTTAACTTTTCAACTGTTAAGCTCCCACAATAAATCACATACTCCTCAGACCATTTATTTTGGTTCTAATTCCTAAATCTCTTTCTTCTTTGCAAGGGTGAAATCTAGTTCACCTTCCTTACTACTAATTTAAATTATCCAAGACCATCAAGCTCTACTCTTTCAACCTGCTAGTGATTTTTTGCCCATGATTGATGAGGTTTGCTTCCCTAACACCTCTTGTCAATTGGGAAATCACAATTTGTTTTTTATTATTAATTTTTAGGTGTTCAAAGTATTGATAGAGAAAACA
Organism: Omphalea diandra; assembly: GCA_949677035.1. Classification (NCBI taxonomy): domain Eukaryota; kingdom Viridiplantae; phylum Streptophyta; class Magnoliopsida; order Malpighiales; family Euphorbiaceae; genus Omphalea; species Omphalea diandra. Next base: position 11,467 of record CATIWR010114863.1, read on the forward strand.
AAATCCATCCCGGGAGCTAAGGTGGAATATATCAAATTTTGTGAAGATGTACGTTTCGGATGTGTTGAGGAAATAGTACAAATTGAAGCTTCCTTTCTTTTACTTTTTTTTTTTTTGGATTATTTGCTTCAACAACTAATGATTATTTTCTATGGCAGAGAAGGCTACATTAGCTAAACAAGTTAAATCAATACTTAATGATTATCCTATGCATTCAAGGTGTGTGCAGGTGTGCGTGTATATATATTCAGTCTATTCAAACATTTATGTTCATATTTCAAACATTAATCAACAGTTTTTGCGCACCAGGGGTCAAGGGTTTGGGATTCTTATGTCTAAATTTGCGAAGGAAACAAAAGTCTATTCTTTGCAAGAGCCAGCTAAGGTATATAATAAGCTAGCTACTTGTTACATTTTGGCTATTGTTTCATTAATGAAGACGTACATATTGTTGTAGGTAAAAGACTTTTTACAACATTTGATTGAGTGGAAACAATTATTTATATGAGGAGTTTGTAGGGTGTAAAATTAAGTAAACAAGAAATTTCAATTCCACCCTAAAATAGTTGATAAAGGGTAAATTTATTGTATTGGAATTATGTAATTTCCTAGTTTAGACATTGTACATGACATGAGGATTTTAAATGTTTTTTTTTCTTTTTAAAACATGAGATTTTAATGTACTTTTTCTTTATTCTAATAATAGGATATTATAATTTCATTTTATTTTAATTTTTTAATATTTATATTAAAACGTTAAGTTAATAATTAATTTAATTTAATTTAATATTCACTAAAAATTATTATTATGTTCGTTACTATCAAAATAGTAGCTAAATAATAAATAATATTAATCAAATTTAAATTTAATTAAATTCAATGTTTTTTAAAAAAATTATTGACTAACAAAATGAATAGCTAAATGGTTTCTATTTAGTCACTGTATAAATTTTAATAGCTAAAAAGGAAACCTTAGCAACTACATGATGTAATAGCTGAATAGTCTCTATTTAGTGACTACAATTATGTTAGTAGCTAAAAAGAGAGTTTAGTGACTGCACAATATAGTAACTAAGCGGTCAGTATTTATTTACTACTAGTATGTTATTAGCTAAAAATGTTAGTAGCTAAAATCATACCTTAGCTACTATATCATTTAGTAGCTAAATAATCGCCATTTGCAATCTCTATGCTACTACTTTAGCGACTAAAAATGACTAGCTACTATTTAGCTACTACCTATCTGCTAACCTTGTATAGCAGCTAAATAGCTACTATTTAGTCACTAAATTCAACTTAATTACTAAGAAAATAACAAGTATAGAATGTTAGTTGCTAAGGTAGTCGTTGAGGTCTTAGCTACTACAAAAATAGAGTTTAGCTACTACTTTTGTACACTAGCTAATTCCAATTTTTTATAATGTCTAAGTGTGAAACACCTCAAGTTGACACCTCATTTGTGGATGTTATCATGACTAGAGAAACAAGGTGAGGATGTTGAGATTTTGGGACATCAGTTTCAAACACCAAAACTTCAATAGCACTGAGATAGTTCTTTTTAATGATAAGGTAATAAAATTACATTTTTTTACAGTAGAAATTGAAAATTAAATACGATACTTTATTTATTATTTTATCCTATATTAATTTTCTTTCTAACTTCAATACAAACAAACTACATTCATGTCATTCTAAAGAAAAATATAATAGTTCAATTTCAAAAATTACTGAAAAAATGAGAAATTTTTTTGATCAAATAGTTTAGTGTAATTTTTAATAAGGAATATTATCGTATTATTTGGGATAATAAATATATGATCAATTTTTTAGAAAAATTAATTGTTAAAATGTAAGTCATGATATATTTTCGATTGCAAGACATAGGTTCAATCTCTTGGATTTATAAAATCTAAATCAACAGTTTGAAAAAAAAAATTATATTCTTATATGTATAAATTTACAACTTTCAAGATTTTATAAAATTTAAGGATACAGGATTAATAAATGTGTTTATTAATATATTTTTTAAAACTGACAAGTAGTATTCCTTAAATATAATAAGTTCTAAGTAATAATTACATATTATTTCATTAATAAATGAATTAATTACTGTTGGACTAGGGTAGTTAACCCTAAATCTTGGACCTCTTTTGATATTGACAAAGGAGATTAATCATAACTAATGTTTCAATTAAGTGATGTTTTGTAGTTTTTATTTAGTCTCTAAATTGGAAGTTGGATGAAGCTCAAAATCTCTAAAGAAAGCAAGGTGCCTCTTAATTCGCGACTGCAACTTCATACATCGAGACCGCGACTTAGATTAAGGCAGGTTGACAAACTAGACAGATAAATTCGCGAGCCACTTCTCTGCCCGACCAATCTAAAGATGGGAGTGCCAAAGTCACAAATGAATTCGCGGTGAGTGTCACAACTCAGTCATGACTGCGAATTTCAAAGTAACTCAAGCGGGAATCAGGTCCACAACCACAGCATGACAAGTGTCCCAGGTGACCCTTGAAAGACAAAAATCACGATGGCAACTTGTGGGTAGCGACCGCAAATCATTAAGAAGAAGATGAATATTTTGACAAACAAATTCACATCCTAAGTCGAGTCCTGTATAAGAAAAATTACGACCGCTACTTTTATGAGCAGGTGAAAGACAACGACTATATTTTCCTGGTGAACCAATAAGAAGATGACACGTG